>JAANSM010001164.1:0-20360 GCA_036850725.1 Orchesella villosa | reverse complement strand
CAATATTACACAGAAAATGGAGGGAAAGAGACAGTGTTATATATTGTAAGTAAAAGGAGCAAGGCAAAGTACAAAGTAGGAAAAGAGGGGAATATCTACATTCATATCCGGATAGTGGATAGCAATCCTATCGTTCTTTCTAATACAGTGCATTTGGTCAATTCGGATCAGATATTACGAAGCAGTGGGGAATGGGTGAGTGAGAGAGTGAAGTGGAAACTTTCTCGAAGGGTGTAGGGGAAAAAGAAAATAAGAAGAAGAGGAATAGTTATGTAGTTACGTACTTGTGCCACTAAACTAATACCAATGATAATGGGAATAGCCAAGAAGAAGAGGAGACAAGAAAGATGAGGAAAAGCAGCTGCCAGATGTACTTAAGTCTCATCATCAGAGTACAACGAGGAAGAAAGTTAACATCCAAAAAAACATATAATAAGCATATAGATTCTTCCGACTCTTCCTCTTCTCCCTTTTCTCTTCCTCATAGAGATAGCGAACTAATACTCCTGAAAATTCATGATTGCATTGCACTGTGGTGCATCTGTGAACGTTCTTAGTATTAGATTGTGTGTTGCAGCAACCTAACATTTCACCACTTTCATTTTGTCTGCCTATATCACTTCCCTTATTTCGTTTGTGCTGCAGCATGCAACTTTATGCAGTTCATCTCCCGTCGTGATTTTATACTGCGATGAGCTTCCTACGACAAGACAGCTATTACCACTTGCTCTGCTCTTTCGATTGCACTCTCCTGCAATAATAATGGAGTCTTCGCTTACGTACGATTCACAAACTCCCAAGATGATTCTTCTATGAGACCCAAAGTTCACTTGCATATATAGGCACTAGGTACAAAGATAATAATGCACGCATATATCTAAAAGCTTTGAAAAGTCTCAGACGTAGACGTCGTGTCGAGTTATCAGCATGTAGGCATATGAAGTTTCATCATAATATCGCGGATCAACCCTTCTTTCTCCGTCTCAATGGCTTACGTGTGTTTGGATGGAATTACTCATGACATCATGCAGCTCTGGAGTGACAGACAGGGCCAACAGATAGGAACTGCAGTGTGCACATATATACTTGCACAGTTTGTACTGTTACTTGTAGGAGCAAATCGTATCAGCATTTGGTTGAATAATCTTAAAATAATATGACGCTTGCTGGAAGTCCATAAACATAAATGTACAAAGTTACTTGATCCGCTCTTTTTCAGACACCATACTCAATGCTCTATTGGCTCTATTAGCTTAATTGGATGCATGGTTCTGTTCAGAAAAAGAGCTACCTTCGGCCTTCTTGCCTTGTGTTGAGTTGAATTGAAGGAAACACTTTGAATTTGAATTCATACTCCACAATGTAAGTCAACAAGCTGTGTACGAGCAAACGAGAAAATTGTTGTGACAAAATTGGAGCGCTGAAAGGCTAAAGGTAACGAAGACAGGACTTTTTTTTGCACTTTTTTCGATAGGAGTTCAGTGACTAGGAATGGAGTAAGTTCAGCAAAAGCAAATTCATGCCTTGATCTCGCCTGATAATATGGAAATAAAAACAGATGCCGTATACGATTTCCATTGCCTATTTCTTATTGTAATGAGAGGGCTTGAACAGAAATCGAAAGCAATATTCGTTCAAACCCATTTTTTGAAATAGGGGAATTCAAATATGTATAGAGAATTGCATACATACCTATATTACATACATCTGCCTTTAAAATCAGTAGCATTTTCCTCCTCAGCACTGCCAACTGTATACATTTTCAGTTTCAAGATAGAGAACAAACACACTCCACCTTTTTCTCAAGAAGTTTACCTGAGGAAATCTAGCGTAATCTACTATATCAGCTTACAGGCACGTTTTTCCTCCTATTCCTCAAATTGGAAAGGTTCTACTTAAAACGAGTGATGAAACGAGAGACTTCAAACAACTTGGATATTTTTCTTCCATCCTTGTTTACATACCATTTTCCCTTTCACTCTTGTATTCCTACTTTCATTCCTACATTTCATGTTGTTTGTCGTTTAGACACATTTCTCTGAAATTCAATAATAAGATCGACGTTTAGCCAAAAGCAAGTGAAGTCATGTATGGACTAGTAGAGAGACTAGATGTACATTGTGTAGGTGTAGGGAGCTGTTGTGAAATTTAGAAAGCAATTTCATTTCTCTCTCCTTTATCGTTAGAGAAAAAGGAAGCAGATGTACATACTACGTACGTATATGCACACACACTTATTGTGAAGGAGAAAGAGAATGTAAATGTGGAGATAGAAATGAAAGATGTTAACATGACGTGGTCGTGGTAGTGATGCTTCGCTTTCCCTTCTTGTAGCGTTGTTTCTAGTTAGTAAAAGTAGCAGTAGCTCAATGATGTAAAGTTATTATACAACCTGCTCCACTGACTGGCATAAACAATAACAAAGAGTCAAAATAATAAAGGAATGAAACAGATACTTGCCACATGCTCATGCTGTACTTCACAATTTTCATTATCTTAAAGGTATGAAGGGTTTTGGTATGTCTGAGTGTGTAAACACATAAAATGTATTTACTAGAGAGATGGAAAAGTACTAAGATTTTCCACAACTGTTTCAAAACTGCGAAGCCACAAAAACACTAAAGCTACTCAGTCAGCAAGCTGTTGTCTGCCATATTACAAGTGTAATTCAAGTTTATTTATGGGCTTTGTATCGCGTATCGTGATAGAATACGTTCACCTGTTTCAAAAATGAATTTTAAATGGGGTTCCTTTGCTTCCCTGTCTCTACGGTACGTACACAACATGCAGAAACAAAATCGAAACCCTCTCGCTACTTCTACATCTGACATAACAACAACGAGAAGTTCGAGTTGAGGGAGAATATATGAAGTACCAGTCAGAGAGCCAGGAGCGCAGAAGACCGGATTTTCAGTTGAAGTTGTGAATGCAATGCCTCAAAAACTTACTCTCCTATCATGTTAGCGCAGAAACCTAGAAACAAGAGGATCCCTCGAGGATACTTTTTGCATATTTATTTATGAGCTCTTTTATTTTATTCACTGTTATGTAGGCGACTTAGAATTCAGGCCAGTTGGGATATATCATAAGAATTGTAGTGGTAGTAAGGTGCGTTGTGGACGACCACTATGGAGCAACCCTTATAGAATACTAATGTAGATGGAGGATTTTACAATAAATATAACACAAACTAGAGTAAACTGAAACAGCTCCCTATAAAAAACCTTTACAACCTACTCCCTGATCCCTTTTACCTTCATATACCAGTACAAAATGTATATTCATTTATGCAGAACCACGGCACCAGCGTCCGATCCCGTCATTCCTGTCTGCATTCTGCATAAAAGTTTGATGCATACTTTACGAGATCACATACATTTTTCAAAGTTATTGATTTCCATCATGGAGATGGGCCCCTACTAATTATTTATTTACCAGCATAGCCTACTTACTCTTTCGAATTCTCATCACATCCACTCCACCCGTTACGGAAGGTTATGGCACACCCTTGCATGTGAACAACAAGATGCACGCATAAAATAATCTCTGAAATACAAGAAGTCGTTCAACCCAGTTTTATTGGAAAGTGCGTCCTGAGTCCTGACTAGATAACTAAAATAAAACGTAATGACACTCATTTCTAAGTACCAAGTCCACAAAATAGATTAGCATAGTTCATTTAACAACCTAACCGAGCCTGTCTATACTCTTGCTGCACAAGTCGTTACGAATTATCCGGCGAGTTACAATTTTACGATAAACAATTGGTGCTCACAGCTAATTTGTAGCGAATGTGTCAGCATGATGTCTTGTAAAATCTGCTATTACGCTCACTAGCCCCATGATTCTGTGGTAGGTAAGTGGGTTGGTAATGTCCTTTTTAAAAATCATTACACTTTCATTCTCACTTTTAATCCCACATAAAACCAACCATATAGACTATCATGTCATTTGTCTACTTGAGCAAATTGCACCGCTGCTAATACTTCAGTACTCAGTACAGAGCACATTATCTACAAGTATGTGTATATGCATTATAGGTAGCCAACCCAAAGAAATCGGATGCCTAGGAAAGGAAGTTTATACGAACTAATGCTTCCTTTTGCCAGTGAGACTATATATGAACATACATAATACTAGAAAAAAACAGCCGATAAAGAAGGAACCGTCGCAGTCTTTGTTTATGTCACTCCAATGTTTACGTAATGGATTTTGCAATGGCGCTAACTGGTCTAGTAAATGAGACCTATAAAGTTCATCAACTGGGAAAACGCTAATGGTCCTAATAAAACCATCCTTGTTGAGTAATTTATTACAACTGTGGACTAGTAAAATGTCTCATAATTCCTTTAAGAACTGCGGTTTTTTTCACTGCTCTTTATTAAACAACAATGACAAAAAAGCTGGTGGTAGAAAAAAAATGTACTTACTATACTTACATTTATGCACATATTACATTAGTGCATTACAAACAAACAAAAAAAACTTACGCAAAATAGTTTTGCATCCATTCATCTACGCTCCATTAATTTCCCTTTCTCTTGTTCTGGCTGAAATTGCTCATTGTATCGTTTGATATGTAATATAATGTTTGTGGAGGAATAAAATTAAAGAACAAGTTGAATTACATCTTGCAAAGTACATTAACATTAAACGCACAGATGCATTTGATGTTACACTATACTTATACGTACTTGTTTTAATGTTGTGCATATTATTTGCAGGGTTTCTTCCGTTCGAAATTTGCATAATGTACAACTACTGCTTACAACAGTTGTAAAATGCCTACTTACTTTGGCACTTAAGTATTCAAAGCACAAAACATCATTACAGCATTGGTTATGAATTTATAATTATTTTATATCATATGCTAACGAGCTCATTTTCTTCACAAGTAACACACTTTGTTCCACTTCATACAAATACTGTCTATATAGTGTCTATCCGCTTCAAAAATGAAAAGTAAAAGTTTTCACAGAATTTGTTTAACTGTCAAGCAATCAAAAATGCGCTAATGAGAAACAGGAAATTCATAGGATTGAAACCTTGAGCCTCGCATTTTGTCATACGAATAAATAAATATAATGATCATAATCAATGCTCATGTTTGACGGAGGATACATTCGTTAGCACTAATACATAGCGCTGCTGTTTGCCGCACGCGTAGCGGTAGTGGAAGCTTGTGATGAGCTAATGTTATAATATTTGCACACTAAAAATCCTATTTCTTTGTTTGTGTTATGTATTATCCTACATTTTATGTATATATATTATATAATATGTAATTACGTTATGATGTTCGTCGACAAGAAGGAAACCTATAATTTCGCTTAATTGTCATGCATCAGCTAGTTACAGAATATCCGCCGAAAAACTTGCGAACAATTAATATTGCAATACGACAGCATTTGCCATTATTATTATGAATTGTCTGAGGTGAAGTTGACAATGGGAGGAAACGATAAGAACTTGAGGAAAAAAAGAGCTGTCGAAGAATTTTCCTCTTTGTTCCTGCTGACTTGTATAAACAACGACGTATATAAATTTTATATAGGTATATAATATATAACACGTTTCGCTTTTATTTTTGTTTTGGGATGGTTGACTAGAGAAACTTTCTCTGAATTAATGGAGTGAATCTGCACAGACGACGCATCTGCTACTGCCACTGCTACATACAAACGAGTGCATATTATATCCTAGCGTTGCCAACACCATATATACCACAGAGTTGACAGAGCCTGTGATGGCTAAAAATTTTGTGATTCTTTCAAGTTTTCCTAAGGAACCGTAAATGCAAAAATACATTAGGAAAAATAGTAGTCAACGAAACAAGGTTCTCTTCCCATTTACGCCTGTGTAAAATCTAGAATCACACTCCTCGCCCCATCTCTTCCATTGAGTCACTTAGTCTATTTTATTATAACGTCTTTGGTTACAAAAGATTATTGTAAATTTGTCTGAAATGTGGTGAATGTTGATGAGTTCGCTGAAAGAACAGAAACTAACTCGGTGGGGCACTAAAGCTGCAATCGCGTAAAATAAAAGATTTATTGGTAGGGGATGGCGTAATTGTAATAGAAAATAATATTAGATCACCTATAATATTGCAATAAAGCTTTTGTCTCATTTCTGTAGACTGCAAGTATACTGCAATATTTCATTATTGATTGACGGGTATCTTTAGGAAATGTGTGCCAAAGCGTGATCAAGAATTTGGAGAAAATTTGAAATTGAACTAATTACAAGTTGTGAATGGGTGAACACCAAGAGTCATTGAATATCATCGTAAATGAGTATGGACCAAAATTTTTTCATCTATACACCAGTATTGAATTTTTTAGTAGCAAACTTTTTTCTTCCACAGAATAGATTTGATGCAATTTTTGTCGGATTGGATAAAAAAAATTCGAAAAGATATGTATCTTTTCAACTGTTTCCAGTCACCAGTAAAAAAAATATTCTACAAAACTGCTTTCATTGATTCTTGTTCTTGAGCTGTTTGTTATTAAAATACTAATCGATATAATTATGTACGCATTTTCTATTTCTCTATCAGACATCTATTAGTCAAGTACAGTGTATGAAATAAACGCATCGGTTTAGATAGAAAAAAATACCACGTGTTGCTTGACTGCTTAATATTTTATTATTAGAAAGGCATCAGCATGTGGCAGGAGGAGAGGTGAAAGATGTGTAGCCTGAATTGATCTGATGTAACGTATCGATTTAGCTTCAGGGAAGTTTCATCCTTTAAATTTAATATTGCTTCCAATGAAAAGATTGAAAGCGTACTATGCTATATTGAAGTGAAATTTATTGATTCGAAGTCCGACTTTTACGAGCTTGATTGCAACAAAAAGTGGGAGCTACCTGTATACTGTGCGAAATAAAAATAAGATGGTTTTGCTTTTGAGATCCTGATGAACTCAATGCGATGATGTGTAAGTCTATTTAATATAAACAAGAGTGTCGTTACTCAAAATGAATGTAGAAAATTAACTTTGTTAGTAGCTCAATTCGACATCCTTCATCCGTATTTCAAAACCTCTCTGTTGTTTATCATCATATACATATAGGTCTTGAGGCGATGTTTAAATTAAAACGACCCTCCACTTTATCACACACGAGATGACAAGTGTGTAATGTAAGGCACGGAGGAGAGTTATTTCAGATGACAGAAGCAGTCTCTCCTATAATGAGCATGTGATGTGTGTATACTTTTTCACCTCAAGTAGTAATCAAATTAAAGTAAATTGGCCTACTCGACAGCATTATAGTCTTCCTACTGTGTGTGGATAATTTGATTATGAAATTACGGCCCCATACGTTAGATTTGCTTATTTATTTTGGTAAAGCAATTTCTAACCTTGTATTGTACTCGGTTTGATGTGTCAAAAATAGATTTGGTCATTCTGATTGCTTAAAAAATTTAGATCATCCAATATATACTTATGAGTGGCTAGCCAGTTACCTCATACGAATTGATTAGATTGATGTGTTACGTTAGGAAGAGTAACACTTTCATTGATTAGTTGTGAAGACTTTTGGTTTGTGGTGGGTATTCAACTGAAGCTAATGATTGCGTGATACTTTTAGAACCGGAAGGTTTCATTGCGAAATTTTAATCAGGTTCAGAACTGCTCGAAAGGAGAGAGTAGTTGATTTTTTTATCATAAAATGATGTTAGGTTTTGGTTTGGACTTCTATTTGCTGGAACATGTTTGTATTGCCTGATACTGCCAAATTAAAGTTGTAACAAATTTATCTCCAATTTATCGTTATCATCATTTTGATTAAACGTACTATAACCCACCATTTTCACGTAATACTCTGAAAACTAAAGATCATTAGAGGAAGCAGTTCCATTGCTCACCACTTTTTCCACTACAACAACGATGATGTTGCAGTTCACAGAGGTGGAAACGATATCTTAGCCAAGCAAGCCAGTAAAATTATTTTGTGTAAAGTAGAAAGTGAATTAATTTTGTATTCTCCTCTCGGCTTCCAGTTCCAACGCAGTAATCATAATAATAGTAATTGTGTTTGAGAAACACGTGAAGAAATTCTCATGCGTAGAAGATATAGCAAGAGAAGAGGATGAAAATGCGTATTAAAAGCTATGTTGTATGTTACATAAGGTAAACTTGAGAGCGAGAGAGAAATACCCAAATGAAATGAGCCAGTGATTGAAAGAACAGCAAGGAATTATTATGAGCTGCTTCCGTTGAAAAATTTGCATGCTCCTGTTTCCTATCATTATTAGTCATGCACACAAAGTTGGAGTAGCAGTAGTAGTGCGTTTGATGTAATGTGTAGTACATGTTCATACTCATAATCAGTCAGATGGCAAAGCAAAAAAAGTAAAAAAAAAATCATCATCAGCTACTGTCTTGAACTGGAATGAGAAAAAAACGAGCATATATATTCATTGGTCTAAAGAAAAGAGCATGGACTCATCAAATCAAACTCATCCGGAGCAAAACACGATCTCTTCTTCTTCAGTTTCTTCAGGACTGTAGACCTTGGCAAGGATGAATGTTTACCTCGAGCTTTGCATTCTCTTGAGTTCAAAGTGCCCTTGCCTTCTTGTTGATATGTGAAAAGGAAAAGAGCTCAACTCAAGCAGAGGATTTCTTCAACCTCTCCACAATTGCAATTGCAGGCTTGGCTTGACTTGCTTTTTGGTCTGGTCCAGTCAGTCAGTAGCAGCAGCAATGGGAGAAAATTACAGGTTCTCAGAAGAGCATCCTTAAGCTGAAGTGGTGCACAATTGAGGGTTATTAAGAGGAATATAGATGCATAAGAAACACGCATATTTTAGCTATAGCTATCTAGTTTCTACTGAACTGCTACGCATTTCAATAGATACGCAACGGAACGGATGTCCGAGTGAGAGAGTTTGCAGTAATAATGACTCTTGCTAAAGCTACATTCTCATTCGAAGTTTGACCGGGTAAATTACAGAATAAGGAGCAACTGCAATATAATCAAAATGCTACTTGTTATTTTAAACAACTTACGCAGGTTGATAGCATAAATATTGAAAGCTGAACGCAACTACGTACAAGAAGCTTTTCTATTTTATTAATTCCGTATCGAAATCGAACAAGAAAAACTACACAATGCAATGCACATGGTCATGTAGATTGTAGATTGGTTTTGCGTGAATAGTTTTTTAGCTTCAGCATAAAATTTAGATCCCGTCCCGTCCTAAACGATTGTTAGACAAGAACCAGTAGCTGAACGAAATGTTCTAGTTGTTGGCTGCTGAGCTGGATATTATGCAACGTAATGTGAATGTGCATATAACATATCATGTATCGATTAAATCTATAGCACTCTGTATGTCAAAGATGTAAACTTGAGCGTGTTGATCAGTTCACGCGGATTTTGATCCTGATCTCATCATCTCGATCAACCTGATCCATCACTCTTTACCTTTTGTCAGATGTTTTGCATTGGTAATTCTTATATAATCCCTGTTCCAGTAAAAATTCCTATTAACACACGCACTTAAAAAACCGTATTTGTGATATGTGCTGGAGGAGACTGACAATATAAGAACGTTTTATAATAAATACACACATTCCCTTTTGTCAGTTGCTTATATTTGATGGGATGACTTCAATTCTTTCGTTTGAGTTTAAGATATTAAAGCTGGCTGTTGGAAAAAGATGATATGCATATGTGTTGAATTTTTGCATGTATTTATTCACCAGCTTTTTTTCTCGACGAAAGATAATGACAATGATGATCATCATCATCATCTCATCACAATTACTATCATTGTTAGTTGCTCTGGACAGGAGTGCTCATTCCAAACTAAATACTACATACAATATATATACAAAATAGGAGCGTAGTTTGCTATTTTGTTGCATTAAGCTGGAATTTTTAATATTTAGTTTGACTTCTGGACTGGATATCAAAGTATTTGTACAGGCATGCCTGACTCCACAAAATACACAACAATGGAATGCACTTGAAGAGTTGAAGGTGCTCGAGTTTTGATTTATGGTTGAAGATTTCAAGAGGCGGATATTCCTGCATTTTCTTCATGTGTACACATCATCAAACATTTCACTTTTTTGCATGCATTATCATATCATGTTATATTATATATAAACGAAATTTTTGTACACAATGCGGGGTTATGCAATAACAACAACTGACTTGGTTTTGTTGCTGCTACTGCAAGTCATACATAATCATTAATGTCCAGTGTGTAGAAGTGAGCTGGTGGCAACAACAAAAACCTCGTGTTTTGTGTGGCTTTCCGTTGTGTATATATATTATATATCATTTTGCTTGTGGCATTGGGAAACAATGAACTTTTTTTTGAAAAGCAAACCGCAAAAGGTTTTATGCGTAAGGAGAGAAGTTGGGAAGTAACAAATGCACAGATTATATAAATATGTGCGTACCCGTGTAAATCTAGAGTAGAACAAGAACATGATGTGTGTAAATATTGTTCGGTTGATGTGCGGTTTGACTCACCAGCTTGTTGCCAGAACAAGGTGAGTCAAACAGTAGAAACAAGTCACATTTGGACATTCAGCACATTCTTATGTTTGTGAACAAATGCTCAATTGTTTAGTGGCTCCATTAGAACTAGTTTACAATGAGTGGGTATAGATTGGATTGTATTGTTTCGGGAGTTACATTTATATAAGTTTTGTTGTTATCGGTGGAAGATGCCAGTCGAAAGCCAGCGGTGAGGTGAAAATTATTTTCCATTGTTAATCAGTAAGTAGTCAACTTTTAAAACTGATGCTGGAATCAAATGATACGAAACTGTCCCTTTTTGTTCACGGTTAGATATATTTCCTCTTCCAGTTGGTGCCATCGTTTGTCCAGTGGGTTTGGAAAGCAAAATTATATTTTTTTAAGCTGCTTGTAAATGGAGCTTTTAACAATTTTTGCTGGCCAACTTAGGACGACTTCCATATTCATTTAAAGTGAACAGTCAACCTGCATTACTCAGTAAATTTATTTTTAAAAAATATTTTTTGAATACACGTTGAAGTTAGACATGTTTTGTCAATCTGAAGGTCGAATTTCGTAAACTTGACCTAAAAATTCATTCAGTTCCTGTTCTATTTCTTTTTAAGCATTACATCATACGAGTTAAAGAAATTCCAACCTTCACATTTTCGCTTGATTAACCGGACTCTCTCATGAATCATTCTGTCCTGTTTAGATGAGAAAATGCATAGGATTGTAATGTACTTGAGTTCAAACATGCAATTCCTAAAATCAAGACGTTTTGTGCTGAATGACGCTGTTGATTACATGATGCACAAAGCTTAAACAGAAGCTATGTAATGCATTACACATAACATAACGGTGCAAGGACAATATTTTTACTTTCGTGTCGATAACGACATTTACACAATTACTGAAACTACGTTGATGAGCAGTACTTCAAACTTCAACTTTACGATACCATCGAAAGGTACATAGCGCACTCTAAGCAGCACCAAGAACTACACTGACTCATTTACCGTCAGCAACGCGCACTAGCGTCGAACGCGCTGACTCACAATCAGCGTCGTACGCTTCCCAGCGTCATAAGCATCACTGCTAAAAGCATCAGTCTTCGCAAAAAACGTTACTGGCTCACTGCAAAACCCTTTTAACTAACTTTATAGTTACAAACTTCGAAGAGAGGGGGCTTGCGCGTCGTTGCTGTCTACGGTAAAGTGAGCAGTTAGTTTCGACGAAAAATTGATGAGCTCAACAAACCATATCAGCATCAGTATACATTTTATCACTTGCCAAGCACATAAAATGAGCCAACAATACGTACACGAATCTATATAAACGCCATACACAGAATGTAGGCAACAAAGTTTTCAAAACGTTTACTCTTGTAGAGCTCGAGAACGTTCGTATATATACGTCTACATATACTAACGTGTGAAGCAATTGCAGAAAATCTTTTATTATTGCAGGATTAACTTGTCGCTTTAACGATAACGCATGGTGGTGTTGGTAGTGGTAAAGGCAAGCAAAGTGAAGGTGCTAGTCTACATTATAACTTGATAAAGCTACAAACTAGCTTTTGACTCCTGCTATGCAGTTATTTGGCTTGTAACTTTAAAAGGTACTCCGCTGTTCTCTGTGCCAGCAGCCTATGACTCTTCTGCGAGAGTACAACAAAGCAAAGCGGATTTTCAACTTGAAACTGTCTTGAAGCAAAAGGTATATATAAAAGACGATACGATACGATATCCCTGTTCTTCACTGCGTAGGCATATCATACATTCATATTATAAAGCAACAGGTAAGTTGTAGGTTTGAAAATCCTACCTCACAACAATACAATGCAATATCCACGGCGTATTGCAATTGTCTATCTGAGTTATGTATATACATAGTATTCTGACAATGCAAGAAGTTGCCTTGCCTTAGACCATAGGATTCATGTGGTCCACATGGGTTTTGCCGAGTGAGTATCGTCAGTGTGATCAGGTACTTGCCCTGACGAGCACGTCCTTTTTGTCCTCCGTTTTTCCCCTTCATTTCATTCGCATTAACAAATCTAGAGATCAGGAAGCTTGCAAAATCTGGAGTGAGTAAATCAAGTGTGAAATTTTTTTTTTTGGAACATGTTATGAATAGGAATCGGAGGAATTTTAACATAGAAAAGCTTTAAAAAAATTGAAAAAATAACAAAGTACGGAAATAAAACAAAAATAGCGGTTGGTGCTGCAAATAATCGTGTGATTTGATCTATTTGGATCAGAAAGTAAAAGTGAATATATTATTTTGCTAAAAGGAAGATTTTCTTGTGGAGCTCAATAATATTGTGTGTGGTCTGGCCTAAACGCTACTAAATTAACGTACGTGGTCGTGATAACGTAACCCTGTTGATTTTTTAAAAATATATAGTGTGATTATTGGAAGAATATAATAATTCTCACACTCACCTTGGATTACATTTTTTTGGAAATTTCGCATCTGATATTTAAACTCGTTTAACAGGTAAGCTACAGACTAATTAGTCATTTTTATGAAAATTGTTTATCTGGATACACTTGCTTATGGTAATTAAAAAATTGAAGTTCAGTCTCAGTCTGCATGAGTTGATATGGTTGATGGTGTGGGTAAAAATCAGTTTTTAGTTTTCATAAAGTGAGTCGGTACATTAGTTTACTACGTTGTTCTGATCTATTATCATCATCATCTTTAAGTGAAAAATGCTAAAATCAAATCACATGTCTTTTTTATCACTTCATATCATCAGATATATTATAGTGCATTTATTCCTTCAAATTCTTCAAATGTTCTTCAAGTTTGAAGAGAAGCCGTTTGTGAACGTTTTCATTGACTTTCTTGAGAAAATATTGTTCGTTCTTACGTGCTGAATCTGAATATAAAATCGCCTCGTGGTAGCCTGTGTGTTTCAATGTAATTGTTGTTTTGCTTTGTTAAGGCAAACAAAATGTATGACGTGTTGTTGTGTGGCAGCTGGTAGCAGTGTGTGCATGAGCCTTATATTTATTTATGTGGGAAGAAGTTCTCTTCGGATAAGAAAAGTATATTATACGCTCATCATTCTGAGTTGGCTTTGATTCTCGGTTCATTGGCTGAAAACGTGTGGTGCACATAATTATGTCCATTCTTATTGTTGTTTGGCTGGCTTTGGCTTGGTGTTAAAACTTAAGAGCTTGAGTTCAGGAGCTCACTATGTTATCAGTTCACACTGCACATTTTTTCTGTGCAAGTGAGGCATGGGAAATATGTGTGTCTTGTCTTCTTCAGATGCTTAATTGAAAAGGCAATGAGTGAATACGATGCTCACGTACCACGCAGCTAATTTGCAGGACTGAATATTTAGTTCTTTGTGATAATTAGGGACAATAGAGGAAATTTTTTAAAATTATTGTTTAAAAGGTTTAGAAATAATTTAGTTGAATTGGTTTAGCGCTTTTAAACCGTTCTAATCATCCCAAAAAGATTCGCTACTATGAAGGTATGAGAATTCACAACGAGTTACAAATGTAGACAAAAAGTGTAGGTAAAATTGATTCAAATCCTTGTTAGTCATTCTTCATTCATACCGATCAGATCAGTCCAGGCGAGGTCCAGCACATGAAATTGAAAAAGATCGATCGATTGTCAAGATGAAGTCATATTAGTTAAATTTTAAAGGGGTAGCAATCTTGACGTTACTCCTTCTTGTGTGTGTAGCCTAGCTCACTAGCTCCTTTCTTGATTAAATATGCGCAACGCCTGTTGGGAAGCTACCAGTCAATCAACGTCCATATCTTTTGCTGAAATCACTGACAATGAATGAGAGTCAGGGAGGCTGAGGCATATTTAGATGTAATAGTTGCTCAAATACAATCTTCATTTCGTGTGTATGTGTGTAAAAAGTCAAAGTTCACTAGTAAAATGTGTACTCGAACTTTGAACAAGTGGCAGGTTACACACAACACTACATAACCACAAAATCACGCATGTCTTCACGTCGAAGTGAGTGATCATGATGATCATGATTAGTTTTTACGTGTTGGTGAGAGATGCTAATATTTTAACTGAGCAATTACACTAAGTGAATATTAATAAAATCATTAGGTATACGCACAATCACTTTGCTCACTCACACTATGGGGCTTTTATCAATATTATGCAAATTTCACATAAATAATTCAATAGGCATTTAATGAATTAATTGAATCAGGAAAAATAATGAAAATTGTTTGATTACTCATTTACCCCAAAATAAAATTAAGTAATTTTGTTGTTTGTTGTTAGCAAATATGTCAATCTTCCAAAATTTTATGAGCTTATTGGTTAGCTAGTTTTGGTGCTGAAAGATAATAGGCAATTTGTAAAATTGAAGTGACTCAAAAAACATGCATATTATATCAGGTATTGAGAATTGAGATTGATTGAATCGTTCACACATGTGCCAAGCCTAAATTCATGATTCAAATTTGTTTTTGTAATTGCGAAAAAGGCAGTTTTTCTCCTCAAAAAACATATTTGTTATTACGATATACTTGTTCAATTTTGTCAAGTTTTTTTTGTGCAAGGTAAAAATCATGACTTCTTAATAAAATGTCGTAGTCGTGTCCAACCAATGTGCTAAATGGCATAAGTGTACCAGTAAATGCGAGTTACAAACAAGTTGGCACATCACCTTCCCACTACTGCACTACTGTTGTTTTCTAGTTTGTTGTACCATGTGCCGTAGAGTAATACTGTAATTTGGGGGGATATAGCAGCGGTTACGGTTACATCTTAAGTTTGAAGCAACAAGGATAGCAGAGCAAAAGTATAATTTTATCTTGGATCACGCCATAAATTATCACGTTGCATTAATGTCCTCATCAATTTGAACATAGGACTACTAGATTCCGCTGCCACTTTTGTCCCATATTTTGTAAGGAAAATTAAGGGAAAAAATCATGTACGTGTAAAAATGAGTTGTCAGAAATATACATCTGCTCGTACGTTGTTTGGGTTCATTTCATACAAACAAAATTAGCCACGAACTATCTACAACTTGTGCCAAACAAATGTCATATTTCTGCTTGGGAATGTTAGGACAGAAAAATTTCTGTTGCAGCTATTTCTACCCATGTGTATTTGTATTTCTTATTTACGTCTGCGTTTGCACATGCTCAGAAGAAATTGATTGGGGTTCCATGTCATTCAGAGGTATTCATTGGTACCTTACGCGAAGAGCAAAGCTTTATTACCAAATAAATTTTTCCATTAATAACTCAGCAAATGAGATTCTCGTGGAGAAATGATAAATGACCATTTTGAGTTGAAATAGCATATGTATGTAAATTATGATAGCTGCCAGATACAAAGAATATAGAGATGATTGGGAATCGGAATGAAGCATCTTGGCATCATCACCGTCAACTTCAGCTGAACAGGACAATTTGAGTCTTGGCGATGTAATATGCAATGCGTATATACGTTTTTCTTTGACAACGTCAACGAATAAGTTGTCTTCATATGCCAACTTTAGTCCGTGAATGAGCAACCATACCATAAAAATATTTATTATTTGCAATATAATAGCGTGTGCTAATCATGCGTACATTCCTCTTTCCACGAGCAAAGGTGTTAATACACAAGCAGACATCCAGTCTATCAGCATCATCATAATAGTAATGCAATACAAAACATGATAAATGGAAGACGTATGTTCTCTCACTTTCAAAATGGAACTTGAATGGATACGCATAAGGATTGAATAAGATACGAACATTTGAAAAGTTCAAATAGTAAATGTGCAATATGCTAATACGCATTTAATTATTCATTGCTATTGAATTTCCTTATGTGTTTTGTACTCATGACTGGCCAGAAACTGTCATGAATATTGTGTGTACCTAACATATTTTACATACAACTCCGTAGTTCTATTAAACCTAACGTCCCGTGTAATTTTTTAGTGTTTTTCTCTTCCCTATTAAGATTGTATACCATACAGCTTTATCATCCGAAAAATTATAGCTGCCCACACCACCGCTAAAACTACAACAAGAATAAATTCAGAATGCATCTCATTTTTAGCCTTAACATGTGTTTTTTTCAAGTTATGTGGACAGATATGCACAGTAGGCGATAAAATAAGTTGGTAACGTTTAGCCACAAAAACAGTTTTATTGCAATGGAATCTCAGCATGTAGGAACACTACTACCACACTAACTTTAAACCGTATTAGTTGGCAAAACCGCAAGTCTATTTAAATGAAATTGCAGCAACTCGCCTGCTCCTTCCTTCTTACAAATATAACATAATGCAGCCAAAAACTGAGTTGGGAAGGGAATAAAGAAGAAGTTGTGTATGTGTGTATGATTTTTTCTGCATTGCTGACATGCATTGTTGAATTGAACATGAAGATTTTTATGTACATGTATATTTGGTAAGTAGGTTAGGAAAAGTTTTTCTTGAATGTTGTATATGTGTGTTTGCGATTTGAATTCAGTCAGTCAGTAGCCAACAAAAAAAACTTTTTTGATACATAAGTAGGCACATTTACCCAACAGCTGACTATAATAGTATAAAAGTTTTTATATATCTGCATCTGCTGTCCGTTTGTTGAAAGATGCACGAGATTCTCTTCTACCACGCTGTTGTGTGATGATATTAATAATCAAGATAATGGCAGTAATCGTCGCGCCGCAACAACTCAGTTTATTTTCACTCCCTCTGGCTTTCAAATGTGATGTATATAGAGTCGTGCGTGGTTTGTATGTATTTATAACGTGAAGATCCATTTCAAATTTCAAGGCTTATTTGCTATACATACTAAGAGAATGAAACTAACATCTAAAGGTAACGAAAATATGCACTTGTAGCAAAAATTGTGAGGAAGCAGTACAGTATGGCAGTGATGTGATATGACGATAGCAATTCAAAATTATACCAAAATTTTATAAGCTTCAGCGAATTTTAAAAACGGTATTTTTGTAGCAAATTTTATGTTACCTGTAGACATAAATTTTCTGAGTAGGCACATGATATCATGTACTGCTACACCACTGTGGCATGCACGTCTTAACGGGCTTAAGTAGAATGGTTATGCTCATCATCATATTTCAGTTATCTTTATACAAGACCAACTCATTGTGATTGTGACCATGCTATACGATTTCATTAAGAGTTATAAAGTTTGGATTGGTATTCTTCTCTTCCTTGAAACTGTCGATTTTCATTATAATCGTGTGAAGAAAGCATGTAAGATTTTTTGGTTATAATAAGTAGAGTTCGTACATGCCTGTAATTGTTGCCTACTCATTGAGGATGATGAGATGAGACTCACTTGAGTACTTATCATGATATTATCCTTCTCAATACTTTGTTGAGCTCTCATGCTTTTGGGCTTCAATCAAATCTTTGTATGTACTAAACGTGATAATGATACGCTTTGGCTTTTCGGTTTCAGTTGCTCGTAATAGCCATTAGGTTAACCATCCGTAATGGTGAGAACTTCACATTGGGTTAGGCACAGCTAAAATGGTTTTGATTTTAGTGAGGTTCTAAATCATATAGTACCATATAAGATTTCAAGTAGAATATCTTCAATCTTTAGTTAAATGCATTTCTTTCCTTTCCATGTCGAAATTAAGAACACTTTTGCTCTTTGATCTGCAGTTCTTCAAAAGATGATTATCATGTTTGAGTTTGACCCAATATTCTACTTTAAATTGCACTTTTTCACTGGTTTTTTTATTCGAATCGAAAGGGAATCTGATATGATTGCTATTTAAGATATTGCAGAGTGGAAGTTAGATAGATAGATAGAAGCTAGCTAGAAAACGCATTATACAATTTAGGCTCAAGTGCAATAATTAGGTAGTACCTTCCTAATAGGTACATTAATTGTAGACCACAATTTAGCTTCAAACATTTTATATTGGCTAAAAGTCTCTAATGAGCAATTGTTTGACCTTAAGAAAATATTTCCAATGAGTCCAGTCAGCAGAGTATGGGCGTGGCAGCATTTAGCTTAACACTTCTGTTGCAGAACTTTCAGAATGAGCATTAGAGCCAGCTAACTAAGCAAACGAATGACATTAATTCTGTCTATAGAGCACCACATAATGCAACACTACCAAATTAGTCATAATTCCATACAGCAGCGGCTCACGTCAATCCGTCAAATTCATCAGAGAGGTAAGTGTAGTCGGAGATGTTGCAGGACAGTTATTCCTTGTCTGCGAAATCGCTTTGACTTCAGCATAAAATGTAAATGTACTACTCTCATCTTATATCAATTCAGCGTTGAGCAGCCCTTATTTGTAAGAATACGATGCGATACAACAATATAAACTACAACACAATAGGAGAAAATATATACTCTTTTGCCATATTCAGCTATACCAGAGGTGGACGTGGACGTACGTTTGAATACTCCACTTTCAAGTATTTGCTCACCGATCTGGTGATGATCTTGCTAATTGTGAAACATGCCGTCAACCAGTTGCCTGGACTTATTTGTACACATTTTGCATTCAATATTATAAGTGCGTGGGCAAACAAAGGCATTGTTGTTGAAAGTAAGTCGGATCACTGACAAACAAGCTCTCTTCCTTCCTTTATAAAGTGCTTCACGATTTTTAAGCAAAGCAAAGCACAGAGCTCTACAAAATTGGTAGTAGGGACGGAATGTGAGGTAGCAGAAAGAAATTGTGATTCAAAACAATACTACAATGCTCTCTGTTAAAGTAACTGTGTTAGTCATTGGTAGTAAAATGTTTGGCGGCTTATGTAACCCTTTTTTCATCAATTTTTTTACTCCATTCTATTTGCAAACCCCATTAGCTGATTACCCATTCATCGTTAAGTGAGTCCATTACAATTCGCCGATTGTAATAGAAGGTTCCTTTTGATATTCCTCAACCATGATTTATTGGCTTTTGTTACCGTGTCTCTAATGTAATGATTCCTCACATGTATATTCGGCAATGTAACAGCTGCAAAATGCAATCTGCAACGAAGAAAATTGGTGATACCTATTAAACCAATGCATGTGATCACACACTGATCACATCACATCACTTTGACCAACTGACCATTTCACACTGGTTTTGGTTTCATACGTTTCTGTACAGATGGTGAGCGATGGGATGATGAGGGGATGAGTGTGTGTAACGTGACCACTCACTTATTTCTTATGTGATATAACAGAAAACACAATGAGTTGTTTGCAAATAGTGATCTGTATGGTAGTATAGTACATTGTGCATCACAATATTGTTACGTTTGAGGTTCAACTTCAATTTTTACTGCACAATTTTTGATGATATCCTCTATATCTACCTCATGCATTGGTTCTACCTCTCTCTCTCTCTAACTCAATCTCAAACGATTTAACATTGTTGTTAGAGCTCGCCTTTCTCAACCTGTTGCCAATGAATATTGAATTGACGTCCAAAAGGAAAACTCCCACCTTTGCGTTGTGTGTTGTGCACACGTATAATAAGTGATCGTGTCCCCTTGATTTGCATAAAAGCTCTCACTCTCAAACAATATATATATTTTACCATACATTAAATGAGGTGTAATAGACTTATCACAACGTTTTGGGCTGGTGCTGCTTCTATTATTAATGGAATTCAAATTCGACTGTCTTTGATAGTCTTTAGGAAAATGAATTGACACAAATATAATATGTGCATTTATATAATCTTTTTTATCTCCAAATTTTTTGCGACCGTAATGTAATGACTCTTACTATACATTTTGAACTAAATGTTCATAAAAATATCCCTTCTTATTGTCATCCTTAGAGATGATATGAAATGATGTACGTGTGCCTAAAAAGCATTATGATAGCCACACAAGGGGTTTTTTCGTTTCCCAAAGTTAACTTTTGTGT
>JAANSM010001163.1:0-20364 GCA_036850725.1 Orchesella villosa | reverse complement strand
TATTATTTGTGGAAGAAAACACCAGCTGCATTACCAAGTAGAACACATCGTAGGCATAGGAGGCAAAGCGTCCTCAGGCGCATTCGAGCTCCAAGAAATTCGCGTAACAATAAAGAGGAACCAGGTAAAACTTAGCTCAACTCTCTTACTTTGCCCTGCAAATTTTATATTGGATAATAATATGCATAATATACCTCATTATTACAGGAGACTTAAGCTCTGCAAGTGAAGACGAACTTTCTGAAGACGATTCTGACTCCCGTGATCTTAGCGGTTATCATTGCAGACATTGTTTCACCACAAGTATGTAACAATAATTTAAATGATCTCAATGTGTATGTAGTATGTGGTTTTGTAACATGATTTTTTTTCTTAATTAGGTTCTAAGGATTGGCACCATGCTGGAAAAGACAAAGCCTTGTTGTGTACTGACTGTCGTGTTCATTTCAAAAAATATGGCGAACTCCCACAACTTGAAGGAAATAAAGACCCACCGTATTTGTTCCGACCAGTTGTTCAAGATGATGAAGGCAGAATACGAACTCGAACAAGAACAAAGGAATTGGTCAGTGAATATTTTAGTGGAATGAAACTGAGCATTTGTGCATTTACTTTCTCTCATCATCATAAATCTTTAAATCACAGAACGCAAGAAATCGACCTAAACGTGGTAGTGATAATAGTACACCTGAACCAGACATGAAGATTTTCAGGGAGAAAGTCGCCTGGCGCAGCCAGCAATACTTCTTCATCAAGTGACAAGAGCAAGAATAAGGTATTAACTATGATTATATTTATGATGATCTGACTGCTCAAAGACATGTAATGAGCATAGTATACAAATATAATAATTTATTGAAATTGCTTTTCAGTCGAACGCGGCCAGCCCAGCGCCACGTGCCAAGAAGCGTGGTAAACCCACTGAGGATGAAAAGGTTTCGCAGAGCAAGAAGAGGAAAGAAGATAGACCAGAGGTATGTAAATTACTTAAAGGTTACACTAGTAGTTGTAAAGTAGTACAAAACCCAGGTTTTTCTTTTCTCACAGAGTCCATCAGGGAGCTCCATTGGAAGCTCAGTTGATGATGAGAATGAAGCTGAGACTGCAGATCTTGATGGTGAGAATGACAATATTGATAACGAAGCAGGTGAAATGGAGAACGCAAGTTCGCGAACTCCATCACCTTCTGCAGACTTGGAAAATGCTTCAGGATCAACCAGTAACGCCGCAGGGAATTCCAGTATGGCTCAAGAGCCAGAAGGCCCTCTTCCTCTCATATCTTCCTCCCGAACGCCTGCTCCAAATTCGCATCTTGTTGTACCAGAACCGAAGAGACCGAACGAAGTAACAAACTCTGCTGCTTTCACAGCCCCCAACAATAACAATAATAATAATGAAAATGACACAAGCACAAACAATGAAAGTGCAGAAAGTGGATCAGTGAACTTAACAGTGGAAGTGAAAAGTGAGAAAGTGGATAATAATGTCAATGATTCGGTGCAGCCACCTCGTGGTGTGGTTCTAGAATCTAGTAACGTGCAAGGAAATAGTGCAGAAACAATAACGGACTCATCTCCATCGATAGTTAAGTTAGAAAACTCTGTAAAGACTTCGCTAATTGATTACACAGCCACAACCTCATCTTCATCGCAGTTTAATGAAAATAAAGACAAGTGTATTGACACCAGTGTCCGTGACAGTGAAAGAAGTGGAGTTTCTTCTGAAAGCTCACCACTGCCTGACGCTTCGTTGCAAGAATTAGGTAGTGTTACTACCTCAAAAGACTTAAAAATTCCAAAGGTAACCACCGCAGCTCTTATTGAGCCATTCAATCACAATACCAATTCAAGCAGTAATTTTAGTGCAAATGTGATTTTGGATGGCAAAGGCTTTGATAGCCGAATTCCCAACTCAGGGAATCACGTTATTGTGAAAGAAGAAAAAGATGATAGAACAGACTTATCAGAGAAAGCAAGTGAAGGTGGTAGTGGCTCGCTTCCGAGCCGCCCGAATCATTTAAATATTTCTGCACCAATTGTTCCTGGGTTCCCCAACAATGCACCCTCAGCTCCAATTCAGGCGCCCGTCACAGATCAACTTTCTCTTCAAATGCCTGTTGCACCTGGAGACTCACCAGGATCTTCTGCTCCACTTATAACTATTAAAGACGAGAAGTCTCTCATGTCCCCAGTGTCTGACGATCTCAAACTTCCGACGGGACATAAGCCATTTGGCAGTGAAGAAAATGGAGCAGCCCCATTATTACCTTCTGTGCCAGGAGCACCTGTCATACCAGTCGGTGGAATGCATGCTCCCTATCCATTCCCTCCTGGGATGGCAATTCCAAAAAGCTCATCACCCCCGATTCCTCCCGGATATCCACATCTTGGAGGGCTCCATTCTCAGCCTCCATCCTTGATCCCTCCATCACATTCCCGAACTTCACCCCCGTCAACCGCAGATGCTGTTGTCACATCTTCAGCTTCATCCTCTCATGTTGAAAAGGATAGAGGGAATGATAGAGATGCACCTCCTCCTAATGCACCAGAGCCTTCAATGTATTCTAGTCCACTTTCAAGATTTTATCCACATCCAGGAATGGGCCATCCCCTCGCCCATGGGCAGCATCCATTTGCCCCTCATCATTTTCCACCTCATCCCAATGCACACACGTTGGGTGGAATTCTTCCAGAACACCCAACAGTTCAGGCATCGGGTGCTTCCCAACCTCCTCCACAGCCTGGTATAGTGGAGACAAAATCTGAAATGATTCCAAATCCCCTTCAGTCCTTGAGGGAGGTTAAAGTTCCAGGTTATCCTGCATTTGACGCTCCGGCTTTAAGTTCAAATACGCAAAATGCTGCAAATTCGGGTCCATCAACTTCCTCTATGGCCTCTTCAATTTCGCCTTTCCCAAGTAGCCATCAGAATCAGAATACTGATAAACCGCTTAAGAAAGAGCCCATGGCTGACCATTTCTCAGAGCGTAGAGGATCCCTCGGAGATGTTTCAAATCATGAGAGGGATCGTGGTAGTGAGCGTGAGCGTGAAAGAGGTGATCGTGAGAGGGGAGATCGGGAAAGAGGTGACCGTGAAAGGGGTGATCGTGAAAGGGGGGATCGCGAAAGGGGAGATCGTGAAAGAGGCGATCGAGACAGAGGTGGTGACCGTGATCGTTCTTCAGACAAAGATCGAGAAAGGGATAAGAATAGAAGTCCTAAAGTTAGCTTAACAAGCTCGGCGGCCACCAGTAATGCTTCGCAACAGCCTCCGATATCAGCCGCCATGGGATCTTCCACTATGACCACTCCAGCCGGACCTCAAGGACCAATTCCACATCCGAATATTCATTTACCTGCAACAAGTGGTGGGCCATTTCCAGGAGCGTTTCATCCTCATGCTCATCCCCCTGTGCATCCATTGTATCAGTTCCCATACGGCCCGTACTTTAGCCCGTATCCATTCCCTCATTATGGGGGACCCCCTCAACAAGGACCAGGTCCTCAAGGCATGCCTAGAATGCCTGGAGTTCCACCAATCCCTCCTCAACAACAAGCTGTGCGGTCATCGTCTCCTCAATCTAACCAATCCATAAACGGAGTTGGAAACCCAAAAGGCAACGAATTACCGCCAAGTGGACAAGGACAATCGCAATCTCAGTCATCCAGTCATGGTCATCCTCATCATCATGGTAGTTCTAGTAAAAGTTCAAGTTCATCCAATAAGCAAAACTCTAGGGATTCCGGTCACGGCCATTCACATCATGGTCATTCATCTCATGGACGATCAAGCAGCATGTCGTCAAACTCAATGATTGATCCAGCGGATGCGGAGAATCATGAAAATGACGAGCCTGAGGAAACTCCCAGTCCACACGGAGTTCCTCGTGGACCCAGTCCAGAACCAAAGGTGGAGGACTCCGAATGTCATCGTAGTCAAAGTGCAATTTTCTTAAGACATTGGAATCGAGGTGATTTTAACTCATGTGCCAGAACTGACCTTACTTTTAAGCCAGTTCCAGAATCAAAGTTGGCTAGAAAGAGAGAGGAACGACTTCGTAAACAAGCTGAAAAGGAGAGAGAAGAAAGGGAACGAGCGGCACAAGCACGGAAGCAACTCAGCAGCACTCCAGATAGGGACAAGAGAGAAACACCAAAATCAGGTTCTAACATTCCTCAAGGAATGTCGGGTAATCAACAGCAAGGAGTGGATCAACAAGGACTTGTTAATTCTCATTTTGATCGCTTTACCCCAAGACCTGGTGCATTTGGTGATACGCCAGCTTTACGTCAGCTAAGCGAGTATGCAAGGCCCCACACAGGCTTCTCGCCTGGAAACAACATGCGACCTGGTCCATCAGGAATGCTTCCACCGCTTCCCCTTGACCAAATGTTAGGTGCTCCATATCAAATGGGATTGTACGGACCGGCTGCAGCTCGTGAGCGAATGGAAATGGAAGCTATGGAGAAACGAGAAAGAGAAATTAGGGAAATTAGAGAACGAGAATTATCAGACAGGTTAAAAGAGGAGTTTCTTCGAAGTGTTCCTGGTGGTCCAGGAAATCAACATCAAGGTAATCAAGGTGGTAATCCTGGCCAACAGCAACGACTACCAAATCCATTAGAATCAGCACACTGGCTTGACGTTCATCGGAGAACCTTTGGTACTCTTGGTCCTGGAGGACCTCCGTTGAGCCAGCTGCACCAGTCTGGATTTGGTCTGTATCCCTCCCCTAATGCACCTCCTACAACTCTCAGTCCGCTAGAACGAGAACGATTGGAGCGTTTAGGTAAGCATATTTTTTTTATTACACAGTTGTAAACGTTATAGCTTTTATGCTGCGTGGAACTTTGTTAATTTTGAACTTGAAATTAACGTTTAGGAATACCATCGTCCATGCCTCAGTTAAGTAATGATCAATTAGTTACGGAACGTCTACATGCGGAGAGGCTAGCTATGGACATGAGACTTCAGTTGGCTGGTACGCTAAAAGTTACAAGGATTTAATATTTAGCATAAAGCATAAGTTTTTTTTAAAGTGCAGACTTTCATATCATGTTTCATAAAAAACTTTATAGCTGGACAGCTTCAAGGGTATCCAGGGATGGATCCCCTCCTTCATCAAGCGGCTGCTGCTGGCGCCTACGCACGTTCAACCACAGTTGATTCCACCAAGAGATTCTGTCCTTGGTCTTCATCCAGAAATGCTTAGTAGACAGGGTTACCCTCCAGAATTAGCGCATCATGTAAGTTACTTTGCGGTAGCTAAAAGATATTGCATATAAAAAATGTTTTATATATGCAAGTATGAGCATAAGTTAATATACATTTTAATGACTCCAGATATCAGCTCATGAACAACTGCAACGACAAATGATGATGGATCGCGAACGTTTTCCACATCCAGGCGGCCCAGGGGGACCAGGCCTTGGGCCACATCCATCGTTCTTAGCACAACAGGAAGAATATCTCCGGTATATGAATATGATGATGAAATAATCATATTTTGCTTCTTCACATTTTCTTGTTGTGACTGTACTGAAGTATTTTATATTATACATATTATACATTTGTGATCTTAAGCCACAATCCTTTGGTGAAACTCATATTTGCTTTTGTAGACTGTCAGTGCAATTTTAATTCATTAATAGCTTTTAAAGTCTTGTTACAAGTAACTTGTCGGTTCTATAACTATTCACTATTTAACTGGATTATTATCTATTGTGCTTTCTATTTTGTTTTTCACTTTCGTCTCTAATCATACCTAGGTTATTCATTATCTCCCATCAGTATATCCATATATATATATATACTTATATAATATATATATATACTATAAATATATATATCCATCTTTAATCGCTGGTTTTTAAGAAGCGTTCTCTCATATACAATTACATGGTTCTCAAAAATATTGTGCAACATGTGGTTTTCAGGCAACAACAGAGGGATCGTGAAATGAAAGTTAGAGCATTGGAAGAAGCTGCTAGAAGACACTAACTTCCTGAAACCTGTGTAAACAGGCAAAATGTTTCATTCTCAGTATAACCCAATTATGTCCCTAGAAAACTTTTGTTTTAAACGCGTGTGCTGCAGCGGGGTACAAAAAAATACACAAGCCCGTTCAAAGGTAAAGAGTTTTTGCTGCAGCTTCAAGAAAGT
This sequence comes from Orchesella villosa, assembly GCA_036850725.1. Lineage (NCBI taxonomy): Eukaryota > Metazoa > Arthropoda > Collembola > Entomobryomorpha > Orchesellidae > Orchesella > Orchesella villosa. The sequence goes on along the minus strand of JAANSM010001163.1, from coordinate 14,202 downwards.
CTTCACACTTGATCTGATCAGATATTGTTGACCCACTTCATCGATGGAAATTTTCGTTGCCTTCATATATTATTCTCTCCTTTAGTTTATAAACGCTCAGTCAGTTGTGTCATCATGAGATATATACCAACCACTACCAAAAAAGAAACAATCTATACCTACACACATATTATACACAAAATATGGAATGCTATAAATATTCCCCATTTTAATGCAAAGAAAAACAACTCTGCAATTCATACACACAGGTTGAATTGAAAAACTCGCGTTTATATTATGGCGTATGCTTAGTGTTGAATTTCTATTCTAAATTTACTAGGTTTATTATAATGGGATACTAATATTTATGTACGTGTCACACACACACACACACACACCCACTCAAAAAAACATTTTAAAAAGTGCACCTCCATTTTGTGAACAACAAACATTTTTATCTAAAAGCCTTTTGGGACAAACTGTCTCTTTTAACGGTAAAGGGAAATTCTTCAAGAAATTAAGTAGCAATTTATTGTCTCATCACATAAACGATATGCGATAGTTTTTGGGATTGCGAAATTTTAGAAAATGACAAAAGTCTTTTGATTATATATCACGTTATTTTATTGATTGATATGCACATAATATACAATACATAAAATGAGCTGGTGTATAGTATAGTAGCGTAAAAATGATCATCTGAAAATGGAATATCATAAATGGTATACAAAATATTATAGTACATGAGCACAACTTGTAATACTGCTAATAATAATTTTATTATATATATATATATGGAAATCAATGAACAAAGAAAAAAATAATTGATACTTTCAAAATAAACTCTGTGTTTGCTCCTTTTTATATATGAATTTATTATGATTAAATCTCACAATGAAATGGATGTAGGAGGCAATAAAATTCTCATATTTTTACTATGTCAAATTTTTAAGTTAACAATATTATATACTAATCATACATAATATTATGTATAGGTAGTAGTAGTAATAAATCTTTTTCAGTATTTTAAAACGGTAGCTGTTAAAAACGTAACTGGTTGTTTCAGAATTAGTGCCAAGAGAATCGTGAGCAATGCAAAAAAAAATGTGACCTCTACTAAACAGGCTATTTATATTGTTGGAAAGAAAGAAAACGTACTTTGCATAATAAGTAATAATTAACCATTAGTGCTTTTATTTGCAAAACAAAACAGAAAAATGAAGCTCTTGCTCTAATCTAAAATGAGGAGGCAATGAGAGAAATTCTATCCATATAAAAACAATTCTTTGGCAATACCTGAACAGTGCTTACACAGTAGATAAAACAGGGAAAAAAGAACACCAGCTGCTTAAATTCTTAAAGGCAACAACCGTGCTATATTGTTATTGTTATTAAAAGCTTTTTATAGTGTGAGTGTGGTCGATCGGAACACGTAGTGATTGAAAATGACAAAAACTTTTTATATACATGAATGACAATGTATTGTTAAGAAAAAACAGACATAGCATAAATATACTAAACTATACTACTGACACAGGAAAAAAGTACTTAACGAAAATCTGTGCATATAATTCAATATTATTTATGTAGCCACACGCTGTAAATAAATTCTATAAAATTGTATGATAAATATGCCTATAATATAGAAATGGTGTATGTACCCTAGCTAAAAAAAATAACGAAACTGTACAACATATATAACGTTGCAGTAGAGTATGTAAAACGGGAGGTTCTCATATAACTCATATACTTATGCAAATATAAATGGTTAGTATTAAAAATCTGTAATTTTAAATGATGTTAATAATATAAATAAGAATGTAACACAGATCCGATTCCTTATTTCGAAATTTCACCTCATTCAACAGTGTAAATTTTTTTTGGTAAAGTGTAATTTTACATAATATTATATACATATAAATAGAAATATACTTAAAGATAAGATCATTACTAATATTATTGTTTCAAAACGTACAAGAAGTAATTATATAAAGCGAGATGATGTAATGTAATGTAATGTGAAAACGTGTAAAAAAAGAGTACAGAACTACACTCTAAATATATTTAAGAAATGGGTAGAGTCCTTTTGAAAACAACTCCTTTTGTAGAGCAAATTAATATACTACGGATCATGAGAGTATTATGCCACACCACAAAACACCTGTAATTGTATATATATATATAAAATATGTTGTTTCATATAATGGCCTTACCGTTAAAATAAATGGATTTTAAGGTAACACTTGTAATATTATATACAGGAAGATGATTTTTATTATTACAGGATGTGTAATAATAATATATGTTATTATATAGTTTAATTGACAACTACGCGTAATTAATTGTTAAGAGGACATTAACTGCTTATGTATTGATTATATATATATATATTTCTGTGTAGAGATTAGTCTTTACACAAGTACATGTTCCAGCGTTATTTATATAAGTCAATGGTATTATCCAATAAAAAATGTTTGAAGTATTTTACAAATTTCTTGCACTCTTTAATATCTCATTAGACTCTTACATAGCATTTCCGCATCGTATATTTCATATTTCATGGGTAATACAATTATTACGTTATTACTTCCGCCGAAATGAGAGTCTATAGCATTGCCAGGTAAAATGGCATCATCGGAATTTCCTTTTATTCCAATAGCATATCATGATCCATGAGATGGTAAAGTAAAAACAAATGAGTCACTTAATTTTAGCTCATGAATCCATCATTTTCCGTTTCACTGCAAATACTGCGATGATGCTTCACAATACGCAATGGTTGCGTGGACCGTGTACAAAGTTCTGACACATAATCGATGTTTATCAGCATAATGATAAGGGGAAATGCTAAAGGCATAGGGTAATTTGTTCGTTCCATTTACTATAAACATGATAAGTGCAAGTACATGCAGGTATTAATCATCCGTTTGTCATTCATATACGTTCTATTGTAGGTTGGCCCAGTTGCCAGTACATGAACAATACTCTATATATGATCCCGGTGTGATTGCAAATCCATCGAATTTCCTTTTTTAAGGCAAATTTACTGGCTCTGTTAATTTTTAAACGAAATGTATCCATTTAAGATTTTAGCTTTTTTCATCTTAACAGCATATTTCAGCTCATGTGTATCTGAAGATTCCCCAGGCGTTTGCACAAGACATAGTGATTGTGCCTCATGTATACAAACTCCGGAGTGCAAGTGGTGCTCCAAATCAGTAAGTTATATTTTAAAATGAAGTTTGGCTTGATAGCAAGCAATATAAGTAAACGTTGATACTTTCACCAGGACTTTCACGGGCAGGATAAGAAACCATTACCGCGTTGTAATACTGTTGAAGGTCATGAACAACTTGGAGGGTTTCAGTGTGGAAAAGATCAATTATTTGGTCACATAAATGAAATGAGTATTACACGGTAACCAGAAATTCTAAAATGTTGTTTGCATTGAAGCTTAAAGATTATAAAATTATCTAAGCTTAGTTTATCTAGTTAGAAATTCTTTCACTGCAGAGATGAAGCTTTAAGTAATGGAAATGACGACCAAAAAGCTGTTCCGATTCAGCCACAAAAAGTTTCTCTTCGGATGAGAGTCAATGATCCAGTTCAGTTTCCAATGAAGTACAAAGAAGTGGAAGACTATCCTTTGGAGCTTTATTATCTTATGGATGGTACATTTTCCATGAAAGATGATCAGGTTTGTACGACACCTTTTTGTTAGATGGTTGAACGCGTTTGTGTATAGCTTATTGAAGGTAAAATCCGTACTCTTTTCGTTACTCACAGGAAGTTTTAGTTGGTTTGGGTGACTCGATTGGAGAAAGACTGCGGAACCTTACAAGCAAATACCGACAAGGATTTGGGACGTTTGTTGATAAAGTGATGATGCCTTACGTTGTTACTATTAAAAATTAGTGAGTTAAAATTATGTTACATTCACATTAAAAATTAGGTAACAAAACGATCCTTGCACTTAATTGTCCGTTTGTTTAGACTAATTTAGAGATTTCTTGTTACAGTTTAGAAAACCCTTGCTCTTCGAAAAATCGTACGTGTACTCGGCCTTACGGATTTAAAAATCGAATGACTTTATCTAATAATACAAAGGAATTTTCGGTGCGTAAACTATTGAGTTCCATTTTAAGTGTTCATTACTATCAAGTATTGGTATTAATTATGCATATGTACTTTTGATCGTTAAACGTAGAATGTTGTGAAGAATGTTGTTTTGTCTGGCAGTAGCGATTTACCAGAAGGTGGCTTGGATGCTTTGATGCAAGTTATAGTTTGTGAAGAGCAAATTGGTAAATTGATGATTTATGAAGAAAATGGAATTTTATTTTATGAACACAAATAACGCTTGAAATGTACTTTGTAGGGTGGTCTCAACAAGCCCGTCGTTTAGTCATATTCGCAACTGATGCTCCATTTCATTTTGCTGGCGATGGAAAGGTACTTTTATACCATAATTATATTTTTATACCATAATATTAAGCAAAATATTCTTGGAGCTTTTCGTAATAATAAATAAATTAATTATTCGTTTATTTCAGCTTGGTGGGTTGCTTGTGCCAAATGATGGCAAATGTCATATGGATGAAAAAGGCGAATATTACACACATTCACTTAAATACGATTATCCATCTATGGCACAAGTGAATTCAAAAGCAAAGGAGCATTCTACCAATATCATATTTGCAGTTACTTCCGATGAAATTGATGATTACAGACGACTGACAAGTGTTATCGAGGGTTCAAAAAGCACAGAGTTGGCATCAAATTCCTCAAACATTGTCGATTTGGTGGAAGAAGAATACCTGGTAGCAACTTTAATCCATGAAAATTGAAAATAATATACAAAATCATGTTGATGCTTGATATATAACTCAACTTCTTTGTCTTGAATCTTGTTTTCGGTTATATAGAAAATCAGTTCCACAGTTGAAATCAAGGATTCATTTCCAGTCAGAATATTTCAAAGTGAAATATTACTCAAAATGTCTGGATAAGGTGGAAACGGAAAGGAGATCATGTGGAGGATTACAAGCCGGTAGCGTGGTCGAGTAAGCAAATGTTTTTCAATTTATCCATGTCAAACTACCCCATCATTCGGAAATCAAGTTTCCGTTAAGAAAGAATACAAAATGCGCTTGAAGACAAGTTTAGAACAAACCATTTTTATTTTTGCTTAGATTTCGAGTAGAAATAGAGCTTATAAAATGTCTTGAGAGAAAGGCAGAATGGAAGCAACAGTATAGAATTTATGCAGTTGGTGTTCCTGACAGCATTGAGATTGATGTTGAAACACTGTGTGACTGTCCATGCGAAAATCCGGAAAATAGAGTATGTCTCAATGAATCTAGTACTCAGTCCGAATTGCAACATAAATGAAAAGAAAATGGAGCAAGTACCATTGGATGGTTTATATCGGATATAAAGTACAAATGTTTTTTTATAAATTTTTTAGATTCCCAATTCCCCAATGTGTAACAGGAAGGGAACTGAGATTTGTGGATTGTGTGAATGCAATGAAAGCTATTTCGGGAAAACTTGTGAGTGCAGTGCTGATGCTGGTCGCAGCATTGATTTAAGCACGGCATGCAAATATGAAAACTCGACAGAGATTTGTTCTGGGAGGTACTTTTCTTGAAATATATGATTTTATATCTAGAAAATGACAAATTGTATGATTTTTTATGTAATAATATATTTATAGGGGTAACTGTCTTTGTGGACAGTGCACCTGCATAGAGTCCGAGGTAAATTATGAATATTTCGTATTAATTTTGCTATAATCTAGGAGGTGTGCTGATGCTGGTCGCAGCATTGATTTAAGCACGGCATGCAAATATGAAAACTCGACAGAGATTTGTTCTGGGAGGTACTTTTCTTGAAATATATGATTTGACATCTAGAAAATGACAAATGGTATGATTTTTTATGTAATAATATATTTAAAGGGGTAACTGTATTTGTGGACAGTGCACCTGCATGGAGTCCGAGGTAAATTATGAATATTTCGTATTAATTTTACTGTAAACTAGGAGGAAATAATAAAGTTAAAATGGTGTCTCATTTCTCCTAATGTTTTGATGGATTTAGCGATATAGTGGATCTTTCTGCGAATGTGATAACAACAACTGCGTTAGGACCAATGGAATTGAGTGTGCGGGGAACGGTAAATGTGACTGTGGAGTTTGCAAATGTAATCACGGCTGGGAGGGAGTTGGTTGCGCTTGTTCTACTCTGAGGGTATGCCAAAGATAATAACTTCAGTCGTAGTTTGTACCTTGCATTTCTGTAATTTGTATTGAGTTTTCCACCAAGGATACATATACACTAACACTATACACCTCTACAACTTTCTGTTTCTTAATAGAGCACATGCTTTGAGCCCGAAAGTGAAGAAGAGTGCAGTGGACATGGTAGCTGTGTCTGTGGAAAGTGTCAGTGCAAAAGAACATACAACGGGGAGTACTGCGAACAATGCGTGGTCAGAATCGAATCCAATTAATTTACAAAAAAGCTCACAACGACAAATTTCTCATTATCTAAAGTCACAATAATTAATATATATTGCAGCACGAGTCTTGTTACAAGTGCGAGGAGTTGAAACACTGTGTTCAATGCAAATTATACGGAACTGGAATTTATAATCCAGCAGACTGTGAGCTGAATTGCTTTCAGCACTCGATAAACCGAGTTGAAGTTGTTTCTCGTAATGTTTCTTATTTTGTTTTCTGATTTCTGATTTTTATTTGAAATTCCAATCAACTGATTTTTTTCTGTTTTTAGCTGTTTCGGGCATCGGATCCAATGAAATTATATGCAAGGCTGAGGATCCTAGTGATGAGTGTGTTTTTATATTTAGCTACGTCGCACTACGAAAGAAACCCATTCAAATCAATGCACAAAATACCAAAGAATGTCCTCCTATGGCTCCGATACTTTGGATTCTCGCAAGTGTCTCTGGGCTTGTAAATCTAATAGGATTAATATTATTATTTGCGCGTATAAAGCTTACACATGTAGCAGGGAAGGAATAGGTACACGTAAGTAGCCTGTACTAAGGTATAATATATGTGAGTTGTGAATCATGTATTGTGTATTGGGGAGAAGAAGGAGTCCTGGGAGCGATTGATTGTGTTTATAATAAATTGCATGCAAGCAAGGTAGATACGCAGCTAATACAAACTAACAAATGACTATTTAGGATTAATATTACTTTGCGTGTATAAAGCTTACACAAAGATCCAGATCAAGAGAGAATTTGCTGCATACGAGGACGAACGCGTTGGGGTAGTTTGGGCTAAGGTATTTTATATATAGATAGAGCTTTCACAGATACTAAATTTATTAACACACCATCAACTTTTGTAAGGTTACTAATCATTTCCCTTTCATTATAGGAAACCAATCCACTTTACAACAATCCTGTGGGAACATTTCAGAATCCCATGTACGCTGGGGTCGATAAGTAACCGTCATGATGAAGCATCTTTTTTAACCCTTAGACCGTGGATCATACCATAACGCTCAATACCCGAGAAGATAACACATGGACGATGTTATTTGGCTACTTACAAATTGATAGCATTAATTTTTACTAGTACATTAGTAATATCTTTGTTAATTATACTTAATAATTATCTTTGGTTGTCTCAACTCAAAATAAAACCATAAGTTTACTTTAAGGAATACGAATATATTACTCAACTCGTTTTTTTCTTTTCGTCGCAATGAGCTTACATGTGTACAGCTTACAGTAGTGTGTTGGCTCATTTATTTTTGTAAATGTATGAATTTAGGAGTAAAATTACAACTTGAACTTCTTGCATGGCTATAGTTAAGATCCAGGTGAGAAGAAGCAAAATGTAATCGCCCCCGGGTGGGCTCGAACCACCAACCTTTCGGTTAACAGCCGAACGCGCTATCCGATTGCGCCACGGAGGCTACGCTTGAAGACTGGGTCTCAGTATCCCCAACAGCTTTGGCATTACGTTTTCCTCTTTATCCATGCCTCCCAGGAGCAGTAATGCATACGTTCTTCAGCTGAAGACGTTCCCGTTCCCATCACTTATGCGTAAGTACAGGTATTATGGATGCAATAGTTAGATGAATTGGAGATGCCAATGCCAACACCTAAAGCTTAGCAGTAGCAGTACTAGATGTTAGTATATCTCCAATTCATGGGTTTAACTTTAAGATTGAATGAATCTCACTCTCTCCAACTGGCTTAAGCATTTGAGCTATGGATTATGGACTTGTATTCACATTACAATTTAGTTCTGGTTCACGCATTCACGCAATTGTAATAATAAAAATGTTCAATAATATGGAATAAATTTTATGGGTTATCCATCCATAGTGAGGTATCTGATGATGCGTCATTGACCAATTGACCATACATACAACGAATGTACAGTCATAAAATGCACACATTGCAATTGCTTCAACTTTAACAGAGATACTCACTACAGAAGTCGAATGATAAATTCGACTGAATGTTTAATGATCCGGTTGTTAGATTGCAATGTTAAAATCATGTGAAATATTAAAAGGAGGAGTACACTGAGCTAATATTTTATGCAAATAGAAAAATTCATGCAAGTGATGTGGTGGTTTCATCTTTCGGAAGGACCTGATTCCGGAGATATTTACCCGATAACCTAGTTACCTTACGTGAGTGAGTGTACCAAACCTATTTTATTATGGAAGTCATAATATTTCATAATCATTCAGAAACTTTCGGCAATTTCCTAACCTAACCTAACCAAACCTATTTTATTATAGAAGTCACAATATTTCATAACCAAAGAAACATTTCTTCAATTTCCTAACCTAACCAAACCTATTTTTTTCATACAAGTCAAAAATTTTCATAATCATTTAGAAACTCGTCAATTTTCTAACCAACCCTAACCAAACCTATGTAATCAAAAGAATTCAGAATATTTCATAACCATTCACACCAATATTATAACATGTAGGGTAACTAGGTACCATATGGGTCAATATCTCGAGAACCAGGTCTGCCCTAAAAATGAAACTACCACAATAATGATCCGCATAAAATTTCTTTTCGAATGACATATCACTCGTCTGATTTAGACAGGAGACCCATTTGGACCAATTATACCAGACACTGAATATCATGCTGTATTTTGGGTTTATATGAAATGAAATATTAGCTCAGCTACTTGCAGTGTACTCCTCCTTTTAATATTTCGGTATAATTGATCTAATGCAATTAGCTGAGCTAATATTTCATTTCATATCAACCCAGAATTCAGCATACGCTTTTTAATGTTTTACAAGTTCCACTCACATCACCCTGTTGTCTCAGTAAATAATGCTAATGTGACACAACACTGCAATGCCAATTCTGCAGCGCAAATTGCCGACCCAATATATATATTATCTTCAATTTTATTGCGCATGTAAAAAATATTACGTTAATAATTTATAGATAATAATAAGATAATAAGATATGTCCTTTAATAATAAAATTCATTTTTTAAACAGCAAAATTTATAAGCGGTACAACATTTAGATTCATAATTACTTGTATAAAGCGTTTTATCATACGTTCCAACGCTATAACTAACGTTAACAATGGCGTCGTATATATTTCAGAGATGGCATTTGCATAGAGCCTTGAAAGAAGTCAAAGATGACACCATCCGTTGATTTGACACGGTCTAATTGGGACGACCCTCGAAGCGTGTGCGGTCCCTAGAAAGAGAATGTCGTGCCAATGATATTGTTCTATTGCAGAAGATGTTTTTTTATCTTTTTAAAGTAGTACTCGAGCTCAAGAAAGGATGCAATTAAAGTTAGACCTTCACTTGATTTACCTCCAACTGGAATTTAATAGTGTACCATACGTTAGGGATAACACGGAACGGGCTGGGAAAACTAACATAGAAAACACTTTCCGTTCCAGATACCGAAGTCGTAAATCTCCAGGATGTTTTATGGTTGCAAGGCATAACAATAAGCTCACCAATTTGTACGTCAACTACGTATGCCACAGGTTCTTGGAGTCTTTGTGGCACAGCTGGACCAAAAAATCCTAAGCTTGTCAGTAAAATCGGCTTATTAGATCTGAAACTGGAAAAAGGATTAGTTTTTTGTTCAGATTGGATGAGTGCGGCTTACTTTTGCTGACAATTTACTTTCTCTTTATTTCAAAACTTAAGCACTGTATACTAATCTCGTTTTGAAAAACCATTATCAGGAAATCAAAACTCAAGTGTGTGTGTGTGTGGTGTGGGGTCGGATATGTTATGAATAGAAATGGCATGAGAGAAACATAAGTACCAATTTGTGTAGAAAACGCCACTGTAATCCCATGATTCTTCGCTGATGCCGCAAAGTCTGGTGACAGTGCGCTCCAATGCTTCTTCATGTTTGTCAGATTCAATGACATACACATCAGCAGCATCCACTTTCTTGGCAAGCGGAGCAGGAACCCTGTCAAACTCACTTTCACAGCTCACGTAGCAGTTTGAGTTATGGTAGTTCATGTTTTCACTTATTACTCCACACCAATAGAATACGCATTCGAAATGGAGAAAAGAAACACTTCTTCCACAATTTTTCTCAAGTCCATATCCTGCAGGGTACTCCACTTCAAATTGCTCAATCTGCCAGCAAAGGGTTACCAAACAGTGTGGCACGGCACGGTCTCTTTTGCAATTTCGTCTATATACTTCCGTACATGATGGTGGGTTAGTGGGTACCACACAAGGCGAGCCATACAGTCGCTAACGAAAGCAATGTAATAAGGAGATATGTTTTTGTGTGATTGTGGGAAACTACATATTATGTATTATGTAAGAGATATATGGGCAAATCTTAGCTTCGTATTATGGGAAATGAAGTTTTTGTACAGCTCGAGGTATTTTTTATGTCCTTTCATAAATTTTCTTTGCTGTCAGTCAATGATGATGGCTCGTTTTCCCTTCAAGCGTTCAAAATAAATGGGATCATTGCCCGTGCCATTGTAGTTTAGTATGAAATGAAACGGCCTGTCCTTTCTAGAAATCTTTTATAGATAAACGATGATGGGTTGATGGGGCAATATACACAAGAATGTAGGCCATTTCTCGTTTGTCATAAAATACTTCGCATTAAAAGTTGGATGGGTGGAATGTGCGATAAAAAAACATATGTACAGTAGAGTGTGTTTTATGACTTTTAGTCAACAAATTGTTTATTCGATTAGTTCATTTCTGAAAATATAGGTCAGCTTTACTTAAGATTTCATATATATATGTGTGTGTAAGTACACGGTTCATTTGAGTCATTGTACAACAAAGGGTGCAAACACCAAATTTCAAACGTAAATCATGCAACGATTATTTGCATTACATAGCATACTTTTATACAATTACGATGCATTATATCGATTGTTAGCAGTTTCGAGCTTCTGACATCGCTTGATCCGTCTGTCTGGCTGTTCCCAGTTACATTTATCTCAAACCTCTAAATTCGAAAGTCTATATTAAAGTCTATATTATTCAATATTTAAAACTTTCGTTTTACTTTCAATCATGGCAAAAAAATAAGCATTATACGTTTCTGTTTTAAACCCGATTCAATTCTAATTGAATCATCATTGGAAATCGAGTTCAGCCTAAAAATTACATCTATACAGTCATGGATAAGCCCTTACGAATATGATCGACTCAAGTTGTTAAAAAAACACAGTGTGTATACACGTTGGTTTCAGCCAATATTATTTGATCATAGTCTAAAATTTGAATTTTTAATTGACGCATTTGCGTATGTGGATGAATCTTTGCATGCAAATGACAGTTTTTAGCAGCATCAACAAAGTTTCAGCATTAGCAGCAATATGCATGCATTGAGTATAGAAAGTTACCTTAGAATTTGAAGGATCATTCGTTAATTAGAGTTTACATCTTATTTAAAAGGCCGATGAACTTGCTCTGAAGACGCAAAGTGCGACACAATGCTTCTTTGGTCATGACATGACAAATTACAATGTCAATTAAAGTATTTATTTATATGCACTACCTACTACCAATATAATTTGAAAAATCTGTAAAACTTTATGCGCAACAACGTAGGCTATATGTAATCACTAATCATTTAATGCTGTTTCAGACATAAGCAATCATTGGATTGCTTCTGTGTGGGTCGTACTTGCGAATAGAAGAGACGGCCGTCACTGGCGCAGGTGGTGGAGAATGAATAATTTGAGAAGTTCGTAGATAAATTTGTCTCTTTTGAACGCGATTCTGAAAGCAGCAGGCAACAATAGAACCATAGCATATAGAGAAAGCAAGATCGAAGCCAGCGACCAAAACGAACGCTTGTAACACTTCAATTTGCGGGCGAGTATGAAACTTGACAACCTCAAACACTATAACAGCTACAAATAGAACGAGGCAGCCAATCGGCAGTAGAACGAGTATTGAGACGACGGTGCACAACGTCGTTGCAGAGTACGCTTTGGTTAGCTCCTGGAATGGGAAAGAAAAAAAGAAAATGAGCATTACACGTTTTGACTCGCTCGCTAGTGTGAAAAGTAAAGTAGATGGGATTTGAGGATTTGTTTTGATATCTTATCATTTGTATGCAAATAAGTCGTATCATTCCATACACACATTCATACACACTCACAAGTCGCACATAAAAGTTATCATTTTATTTATTACTTCTCGTTCCGTGCTCCTACAGCATTCGCGTGGAAAGTGCATAATGTGTGCAATGCAGGTAAAAAATATATATATTTATACACCTACTTGTTTCGACGATTTCAGCCAAGTGAGCAGTGCATAAACGCGAACACATTGAGCGATAAACATGCCCACGCCAATCGTAATATATTTAGAAGAGGACGTATGAAAGGACGTTTTGCTCAAGACGTAGAGAACCCAAACTCCCAGCACCAGTTCTGAAGTCGCACATATCTACAAACATAAAAAGTCAATGGTGCAAATATTTTCAAACCATATACATACCCTAATCATTTGATATGGATATGATGCTTGTGCCAATGAGGAAAGCAAAAAATATTGTTTTTTGTAACCGCTTATCCTTCCTTATTTACTTGCTTTTTAAGTCTAGGATTATAAATAATATAAGACTACCGTTTGTGTACAATTTTGAAATAGGGACATTGAAAACACAAATAAGGTTCAATCCTCAATTGGGTCATTTCTCAAAGCTCAATTTTCGCCTTTCACCTTTATATATATATAGATATAGTCACGGCACGAAAAGTGGGAAATCTAGATCTTATGTGGGGCGAATAGCGAAAGCAAATGTAAAGGAAAACTGCAGTCAAAATCTTTGTATCTAACTTACCAGTGACACGAGAACTACTATCTCGACTGATGTGTGAAGACAATAGAATGAGCGATCATAACTTTTTGGTGGTTCTTTTACATTCACAACTTTGTACTCGGGCTGTCTTGGCTGTTGACGATGAGCAGGACTAGCATATGAAGTAGATGTAGAGTCTAATGGCATCTGATCTGTTGCTCGTTCTCCCTTAGCTCCTATCATAATCAGATATCTTCTTCGTTGAGATTCAAGGAGTGTGAGCTGTGTAATAATGTGTATTGACGGAGAGTAAGGAGACACACACGCTTCTCACTTACAAATTAGCCTGATTAGAATCTTCGACTTTCTCTTGGTGCTGTGGATAATGTTGCTTCGACTGTATATAGGTTTGGCTTAAGTTCCACTCATGCAGACACAGTTACTCATACTTCTATTGCAATTGAAACTTCGTTTTATTAAAATGCTCAAAGTGCACATCACTACTCCTTTTTGTAACGCCGACACATAACGAATAAAAAAATATTCAACACCTCACACTGGAGAACGGTTTCTTACATTTTAAACAGGGGATGAGCAGAATGGTAATATGATAAAAAGATAATGTGGTGATAATGAAATACACAGCTTGCAGTAAGTAAACGTGAACGTCGTTTGTAGTTTCAGGAGGGAAAGCAGGGCAAAGAATGACTTATTTTGAGTGCAAGAGATGCGAAATCTAAGAGAATCCTCAAGTCCGGAGAAGGCAGACTGGCGCCAGCCTTGACAAAAGTGGTACAAATAAATAACTTTCTCCTCTGCGCATTCTTACTCTCCTTCTTTTGGCCACCACTATTACATATTTGGTACGTGTAGGTTATGAGGAATAAGAGGACATGTAGGCTTAAGGATGAAATCTTTTACTTG
>JAANSM010001162.1:0-20365 GCA_036850725.1 Orchesella villosa | reverse complement strand
TTAAGCTTTCGCTTTTCACTGGACTCCCAATGTTTTGTAGTGAATGGAATGATGCGTAATAAAATAAAAAAGCTATCACAATCCTAACGAGAAAACTAGTTTATGGTCAGTATTTGTTATACCAAGCAAAAAATTTGTTATTCGAGGCTATTACATCTTGCAATATATACTTTCATATAAATATTTTTACTATATAAATATCTATACATACAAATATTTTTGCAAAATCCGGCCGAAATAAACTAAGCACACATTCGCTTTTATAGATTAAGCATTAATACCTGAAGGAATTTTATGATTATTGAATCGCCACCGAAGGCATGGATTGAATATGTTCCAATAAGTCTTGTCATTATGCTCCTACATTACACACCTGACTATAATCTCAAGACTGAGGACTGAACATTACCAAGGATTTGCAGGTAGGAGCCTATTCATTCCAAACTCCGCATTTGAAATAGGATCTGATATTCTAACTACTACGAGTAAGTATCGATTACAATAACATCATAATAAATGAATGCATAACAATAACAATGTATACCAGATTCCTTACAACGTGACTCTATTATACTGTTAACGAAATTTGTCTTAAGTCAAGCAGGTCTTCATTAAGGAGCTCTAGCTGTGAAGTATGTGATGTGATAATTTGACAAGCTATACCTTCATTGTGATGTTGTAACGAGAAGGAGCTCAATGAACCGGGAACCTTTTCGGATGCGGATCTTATCAGACCAGCACGCTATCATAGGTTTACATACATTACGTATTGTTCGTAATTCCTAAATCTGTGTGGAGAAAACAAAACAGCATATATATTTCAGCCTACTTGATAGTTTCCGTCAAACTAGTGAACGAGTTCATTATTCTCTATTTCGTATTTTTTTTGCAAATACATATATGACAGGGTTCTTTCATGTTCATAGCTGATTATCGTTGTATAAGACCAGTTGTTCTAGTGAAGTACAAGTACCTGACAGCAAAAGACGCTTTTTGGGCACTGGTTTTATGCTTACAAAAAATGGAGTTGCCTCCTATAACATCTCCCTACTCATTTGCTGATATGCAGAGTTTACATTAATAATGTTTTACGACTCTTGTATTTCACTTGTGTTCAATGTTGGAGTTATTAAATCTTCTGCATAATATATGCATTGTAGCTGTAGGGAAAGGGTAGACTTCTTTCTTGCTATCTGAAAAGCCAAAGATGAAATTCTATAGGGTTTATCCTTTGAAATTCATTTCGGAGTAACTTTTACATACAATGGTGGATATTACTTGATATTTCATTTCTACGCGAATATTTATATAGGTGGCACTAATGATAAGGATGATGTCAGCACTTTGGAAAGTTTCTGGAATCAACACATATATGCTTGCAGCAATGATTCAAAAACTTACAGTACATCCTACACACATGATATGACAGCTTCGCAGAATGGAATGAAAGGGGGATGGAAAATTATTGCATGGAAAAATTTCATGACATTTGAAAGGCTTTGGAGCATTTTCTTTCTTGCAATTATAGGGTTGGCTCCTTGTAAAATGAGCTCATTTCTTTCATTAGCCTGGTTTACTCAAAATTTCTTTTCAGATTAGGTAACCCACTGTACCTTTTGTCTGTGCCTATGGATGATCTTCTTGCAATTATAGAGCTGGCTCCTTGTAAAATGAGCTCATTTCTTTCATTAGCCTGGTTTACTCAAAATTTCTTTTCAGATTAGGTAACCCACTGTACCTTTTGTCTGTGCCTATGGATGAAAAGCATGAATGACATATTATTGTCAAGATTGTAAACTCTTCAAGAAAGTTATCATCCATCTATAGAATCTAGGCCGATATTATATTACCATTGCTTACGTATGCTGCGGAAACTGTCAAAATCGCTAATTTAGTAAATAATGCTTTAAAATGTCCCCGTAACACTTCGTTGTGTTTTGTATTTACTTACAGTGTGCATAATGAGCACATTTATGTGTGCCTACCATAATGCTTAAATTAATGCGCAGTACCTACTTAAACACATAATACATGCATTGACAAATTGCTTACCAAGAAACGAGCATATTACGTATGTTTATATACGATAAAAATTTACGAGCTGTTGAATGTAATAAAAGATACTGGCGCCAACAGAATTTAGTCTGGAAATAACTAGATGATAAAAAGAATTGTAAAATTAGATTGTCTACATGAAGAGATGACGAATATCATGTGCAATAACCTTTTAACAACTACCATTACGACATTCTTCTCAATCTTCTCAGCTCCTCCCAGATCTCACTATTCACTTTGTGGTTATGATTACATTATACTACTTTAGCTTGATTGCTCAGCTCCTTAAATTTATATAAATAAATCATAAATCTTCGACTCGATTTGGTTTTTGTATGTATAATATTCTTTTATTGACGTTTTCAGTAATAGAAATATATGAAAGTTATACGTAATGTTAATCTTTAGACTCTTTTTCCTCATCACATATCTTCATTATAATTTCTTAAATTAAAATTATCATTAATGGGTTGCAGCTGCGTCTTAACAAGTACATTTCAAAATAATTATATTTTGGTTCATAAAAAGAGCGAGAATACTTGAGATTAAGAACAATTTTTTTGTTCTCACCATTACGCTTCTTTATGTAGCACTACTCATCTCATCATGAATATGTATTCTAAAAGGACCATGTACTTTTGTACTTATATCATATATACAATATACACTTCAAATCCACTTTTAAAGAATGTGACTGGTACCGAGCACCGAAACGTTTGACGAAGGAGCAAAAGGAAAAGAGCTGAATGAAGTAACAGTCATAAACTCGACATTTGACACCATCATTTGCAATTCACGACATCGTTTTCTCATGAACTCACTTCATAAAAAATCGTAATGGAAAGTTACTAGAGTTGTACAAGTGCTGACTACTCAAGAAACTAGCTGGTTTAAGCACATTTCTTTGAAATAACGTGTAGCTTTCATATAAGGATGTGTGGCATGTATGATGTATGTGTAAGTGTATATTGTATAGACATGAATGTTCATGACTTGTGAACATAAGGGATTTTGTATTGTGTATATATAAGGTAGGTATTATTTAGTCTCACAAACATGGTAGAAATTCGGTAGCTGTAGTGAGTTGGCTACATTTTAATCTTATGCATGCATGACATGAAAAGACGCAACTTAACGAATCTTTATGACACTTCATCTGTCAACATCCAAATTCATCTAGTTTTCTACTAAGGTGGTCTTTTCAGTACAAATGGCACAATATCTTTTTATTTGAAGAATATTATTGACAATGATGTAAATAAAGATTAAAGGAAAAGTGAGAGTCTGAAGAAATAAACAGCTTCTTTTACTTTTGCATTCTTTTTTGTACTTATGTATATGCAATGATTTTTACGTAAGATATTATTAAAAGAACACCTGCAAAACATATAAACATTTTATATTTATCAAAAATAGGGTGGAAATTTTTGCATGTTAAGTTTTAGCTTTGGATTATGCAACAATGCCACACGAAAAGTAATCATGCGCGTCCATAAATTCTTGTGAATGAGAGGTGTCAGGAAAGCTATTCAGAGGTTGTGTATTAATCATTTCCTTATTTGTTAGACCTTACGGCTCGCGTAATTCATTATTCAAAACAAAATGGACTTGACTTGACATTACTTTTGTGTTTTACGACGTGTTTTAATGCGGATTGTCTAATTGAATTTAATATTGCATAACGTTTCTTTTGGCTTTTCCTCCAGCTGAAACAATAATGAAGTGAAAATGCTTTCAACCATCGCAAGTCAAATGAGCTCAAAGTTGCCTAAAAAAATCATTGATGGACATTTTAGCCTTGCTTTCGGAATTAAATTCTTCTGTAAATTGAATTTGTAATTGCTCATGTTTAAAATTATCCTGGTTGATTAAGTATTTCATCGTTTTTAGGTCAATATTTTCGATTTTAGTCCACCTGCGAATACCGAGTCGTAATTTCACATTCATTAATGCCATACTTTAATTATTTCACCACGTCGGTGGCGCGTGGCGTGTGAATGCGTATAATTGATTGAAAAACACACATCGTAGTTTTACTTTTAATTTTACAAAACAAATCCACCTGGCCATTTCTCAAATCAATGATGCAATCATAACTCGCATGAAACCAATTTACAATTCGTTTCTTTCACACCAAACTTGGTAATGTTTATGTATAAACAATATTCACATGGTGAGAATCTCGATTTAACATCTGCACAACCTCATATTATACGTGCATTCTTCATCTAAAGACGAAGGCCAAACAGAAACATTAAAGTCCAGAACTCTTTTCCAAGCAGGACATGATGTACATATAACATGTACTTGCTATATGTAAAATTTTCATTTGATATTAATATTGATTATAGTATAATGTCAAAAGAAATCCTGAAACTATTGCGGTACAATGCTAGATTTACTTATTTTATTCTTGAAATGAATACAGTAATATTTTCTTCGTTAAAAAAAATACCTCTTAAAACTGGAGGTTAGTATATGGTCTGCTGAACACGCCAACTTCAGCTTCAAAACTAGCACGATTAGTCGACCCGTGAAAAGGTATACACTTATATCCAGTTAAGCATACACATATATGCAAGCGTGTGATCCAGAAACCAAGAAAGTGATGAAATGGATGAAACAGATTTCCACATTAGGATCATATTATACATTATATGCATATTTTACAAAGAAATATGCATTATACAGTAGACGATTCGATTGGTTCGTGCTACTCTTATTCTTCCAGGAAGCGCATTACCCCACGATCCACAGAGAAATTCCGTAGTTTCTCGTTTTCTACGTCGCAATTTCTCTTTCTCTCACAGCTCCCACTACTTTCCCCAGAATTTCAACTCTGCTGCCAAAACGTTTGAAGATGTTGCATCATCATATTACGCAGGAATGTTGAGCGAGCTAGTGAGAAATCATTGCAATTGTAATAGTTTGTAGTGAGTTTTTGAACAAGTAAAGAAACAACCAAAGTTTCAATGACGAGTTTTTTTTATATTATTTCTTCCCAAAATTGCTACCAAAATGAAGGTCTTAGAGCCTCCTTTTAATGACTTGTTTACTCAATATGTTTTCGTTTCTGGTTGCCATTTAGTTGTTTGAATCAAATTTCCTGTGTTATTGCTTCCATTCGGCCTAATTCAAACAATTTTATTGCTACTACCAGCACAAACATATTTCAATTAATTTCGATTGAATTGCACATATCCTCTGAACTGAGTGCTGATGATCAACAAAATGAATGATGGGTCTGGTAGCAGCTTTTTCGAGATAACTTTCTTTTCATTCCCACTATTCAATAAAACATGTACAACTTCCTAAAGCGAAAAATTTATCGATCCGAAAATCTATGCCATTTTGGTTACACAGACTTCATACCTACCATAACATATTAAATACCCGTTTCAACCCAAAAATTTCATGCCTCTTCCTTCCTTTACTATAAATACATTAGAGTAAACTCGAAATGCCACCAGAAATGACCTTGAATATCTTAACTAGGGCAGTACCAAAACACATAACGCAGCAGCTGGTAGCATTCTTTGTAAATTCCCTTTGGTATGTTTTCTCCATTTATAATCTCTTGTTTTTTTTGCATGAGGTTGTAATACGCAAACCCGTAAGCATTCAAAATATTTGTGTTTCACACTTGAAAACATTTGCAATAATAGAATAAATCCTGAAAAGAGGATGGTAAATTTGAATTTTCTTCTTCAATTTTTATTCTTTCACTGGAGAAATGGATGGGTGAATGGGTGGAATGAAGAAAGCCGATCTTAACTTTGTTTCGTACTTCTAATGCGATCAGAAATGGGAAAAGATTGCCCAACATCTTTTGATAAAACTATATAGATGGAAGCGATTCTTAAAGCGCTGTCGTGTTATGAAAAGCTGCTCTATATACTACTTTACGTACGTGGTGAAAGATGACTGATATAATTTTATTTTTAGCATACTGATATTTGCTTGATTGTAATCGTACATTATGAGCTCCCACAATCTATATTATGGTGACAGGTACTTACAGATAGATGCATCTTTTTTGTGGGAGAATATGGGCCTTCCAGATGAGTGCGTCAATGTAATCAGTATGCTTCTGACACTTCCACAAAAACTGTGGAGTTGTGAGCTCTTGGAGAAACCATTTGCTCTAAAGTGGTAGTCTGGAAGTGGTAGTAGTAGTGAGCGTTATAGTGGTAGTAGAATATATTTTGTAATCTTTCAGGAACATCCAGGCACGATATGCCCTTGAAACCACTTTCACAACTAAAAAGATGAGAAAGCGTCTACCTATAAGAGTAGGTCACTGTTTGTAGTCTCAATATCACGGTGGAGAATGTATATATATGTTATTATATCGTATTTTGTATTATATATCCCTGTGAAGCGTGGTGTGGTGGTAAAAGCACTCGGAGGATCGCAGCTCAGAAGCGAGAGCTTTAGAACCAAAGCCAACTTTCGCTTTCAATCTCCAGATAGAGATAGTTCTTCATCCAGTTTTTTTTCAAGGTTGAATGTTCGTATACTGCCAGGATCATGAAGTGAGAGGGAAAGTTTATGTACATCAAGTGTAAACCACAAGCTTTAACTTAAGCTTTCTGGTGGTATAGGGTAGTGCAAGGGAGAGCCTAAAATCAATTTGGAAAATCGGAAAGCTGTAAAAATGTAGGATCTAAGGAAAGGAAACGCTTTTATTTCGCTAATATCGTAGATATAATGAGGGAATTTGGTATGGGGTTACTGGTTTCAATTAAGTTGTGGATTTGTGAGTGATCTTTCACTTTTATTTTACCTCTCTACATGGGAGTTTTGGTATGATCAACCACAAAGTCAACTCAAATGTTTAAGTACATCGTACAGCTTTGTATAAACTTTTAATTGATTACTTTGCTGTGCTTTATTAAAAAACGTCCGTTTTTTAGTCAACTCAAATGTTTAAGTACATCGTACAGCTTTGTGTAAACTTTTAATTGATTACTTTGCCGTGCTTTATTAAAAAACGCCCGTTTTTATAGAATTTGTCATCCATTCAATTTTTCATTCAAAACCCCCATTGATATTTCACCTTATAATTTGAAAATTCATACAAAACTCATAAAGTTTAGAGATTGAATGACATCTTTGCAAGCTTTTTTCCATGTCTGATCCTAAAGAATGGTTAAAGGCATCACACGTCCTCATTAATCATTGCTTGCTTTGTTCGTAATTAAACCCGCAGCTCCATGTAAACCTTGAACCATTCAATGTGGCATAGTGAATAAAATGTGAAAGAATCGATTTTACTGCCAGAACTTTTGCTATTGTTTCCCATAATGATGAGCCATGAGTACAATGCAAAGAGGGATTTGTCTCCTACATCATGATTACATCCTACGGTATAATGTCTTAGTAGATTATGATCCTTTTACATAGACAGGCACCTGCTACAACTTATGTTTCGAGGTAACCGCGCTGTGTGATTTCTCGTTAGCCATCTGAAAAAAAAATGTCCGGAAATCTGAACCTTCACTTCACATGCTCTTCTAATGACCCATGAAAATGGCAGTGCTTCTTGAAGCACTAGAAAAAATGTGAAGGAGAAAGAGAAAAGCATTCTCTACTGGCACAGTTTGCTATCTATTCATATACTGTGTGCATTTATCGATTCAAGAAAGAAAATGGGTAATATTAAAGAAATGTAATGGGCAAAAACTGCAGCTCGATTTATTTATGGAAGACAGAGATTGTTTAAGGTACTCATTTCTACTTGGCTACCAAACCAAACCAAAGCAAATGCCGCACATGCTTGTTCTTCACTGAACGAGAAAGTAAAGGATGAGAGAAATCGATGAAAACGGCTGAGCTTTCTCTCACCATCACCATCCTTACAAACTGTATGGTGTGCTGCTATATGCTACGTGAAGCGAAATGATTGCACATTTAATACAATGAAATGGGACACACAGGATGTGTTCTGCAAAGGGGAAACGGATGATGTTACATCTTCAAGAACTATTTGTTATTGTCAATGTGATGCCGATATGCCAGTCATGAAAAATGTTAGTGCTGCTTTAGCCTAGTTCCATGATGTTAAATGTATTTGTATGCTGTTCCTGGAATATTTGGAACTAAACGCTCTTGTGACCTTGTCCATAACCCAGTTTCTCGTTGTAGTTTACAAAAATAAAACAATTTTGGTGGGAAAGAGGTAGAAACTGTTTGGATTTCGAGTTTTATCTTCTAAAGGCTAAAATGTGGAATATATATGGGGTGCACATTCTTCATTAAATGTTGAATGTTACAAATTGTTTAAAAAAACTATGATGGTCGGGAATGCAGAATCAAGTTGATAAATGACTCATTGTATTTGTATTGAGTATTCAACCTGCTCAGAAATACGTTGATAAATTAACAATAATTTATTGTGTACTACAAATGTAAAAACATACGATACAATTTTTAGTATTTAGTTTTTAACAAAAAACATTGGAATCACGTTCATATTTGTGCATCTATATGTAAAATAATATATTACATTGATTCGGTTCAGCCTCATTCCTCCTCATTCTCCAATATTATAGCCAAGCTTCCCGTATCGGTCATGTTGGTTTTAATGGGGGCTCTTCCTTCCACGCGTCCGTAGGTTCCATCTGAAGCAGCGTCTCTAGCTCTAGATGGTGCCGACATGACACTTTTCCATCCTGGCCAGCCCCATCCCCAACCCCATCCAGGGCCTGGGTAATCATCGTCATCATACCATATTGGTTGATTTTGATAAGCTGGCTTACAACACGGACATTCTCCCTTGCATAGCCCCATTATATCTACAAAATGATCAAAGATGAAGAGTAAAATCAAATTGAACTTTTAAAGTAGCTTCGAGATCCGTTTAATTACTTTTGTTCTGTCTCACGAGGTTTTAAAGGATGGTAATGGTAGCAAGGATTTTTAAGATATTGTAAAGTTTAACAGTACTTACAAGGTCTTTGCCTACGAACACAGTTAAGTTCGCATGAGTTTCCGTAAGTTTTCCCATCCGATGCGCAAACAGGGTCGTAGAGATAGTAGCAAATACAACCATCTCTAGAAGTAAAGGATTTCTATAAAGAAAAAAAACGTTCATCATTTTGATATATGAAAAAATGACAACACTCCTCCTCCCTCGCGTTGGTTATATCATATGATATATTTTATTAAAAACCTTGGGGCTGCAATGAGACTCTTCAATAATAAATAATCCAGAGAGCACAGTTATGGCAAGCAGCAATGTTTTAGAGTTCATTTTATTAAATTTTACAGAGGAACATGGGATTCAAAATTCATTAAACTAAGTGATTCAACAACTAGTTTGAACCCTGGCTTTGAATTAAAAGTTTGATTGTAATGAAAAGAAGTCAGAAGTGGAGAAATGAGTTTGTTCCTTTGTGGAAGTTTTTTAAGTACTGGCTTCCCCTTTTTTACGAAATCATGCTCCCTTCACTTTGCTATCTGAATTGCAATGTAAGCATATTTTAAATGGTTGTTTAAGGGTACTCGGTTTCGACTTCATGCACTTCAAGTGGTAGCGTACATGAGCAAGGAGTTTTAGGTACTATATGTATGCACGAAGCTTTTAAAAAACCAGCCTTTGTCCTAAGTATTTGTGGCATATATTTTTACATTATATTTTTACCAATTTAGTAGAAAAGTCAATCATGGACAAAAACTTAAGTACTACGATACATACTCAAAGTACATTCATTTATACTTACGTATTTGAAACCATGTTTTATTTCAGCTATGAAAGGAGTTGAAACGACCAAACCAAATATGCTGGTAATCCTTTTCTAAAAATAATTTTAAGGAGGAATGGATGAGTACTTATTTTAAACCGTGTATAATCACCACGCTCTCTCTTCTTTACTGATAGTTTGAGACCTTCAACTTTATGTTCGATGTATTTAGCATCATTTTATGTTCATGTTTTATTTGCAGCAAAAATATTTTATGAAGTACAGGATTACATGTTAAATGTATGTTCCCAGCCCAGCAGTAATTTTTATTTCACTGTATTTCGTATTCTAAGCTATATCTATTATAGATAGTAAATTTTACAAAGCTGAAAAGCTGAAATTGACATTGATGTATCGAATTGACAAATACAGCACTAAAATTGATGTATTCGCTTACTTAAAACTATTTTTGTAAACGTATTAACGCAATTTTCATTTGTTATTATTTGGCCTTGTCCAAATGGTTATGTTTTCCATTATCCACTCAAGTTAATTAAAACAGGATTGGAAAATAAATCTTTGTATTGATATACAATAATCACTTAATTAAATTATTGTTAGTCAGTACAGAACTGGGAGTATATGAGTTTTTGTATTCTTAATTAGAGTGTCCTTTACCGTAATAACAGTTTATAAATTATTAACTAAATTGTGCGTAATAAATAATTTCCATAATAAAAATGTTAATCAATATTCATTAAAGTAATTGAACAGCAAAAATAAATATTATGGGATTATCGTAATGAGTTCATGAGAGTCCGTTATATCAAAAATCGTACTTATTAAACTTTGTCAAAGCCATTATCAATATCGAATCGTTATATTATGTTGTTATTGTCAAATTGTTCATATAGCCCATTAAATCCAACCAGTTTCTTGAGAATCTGAAATGTTGTTGTCCAAAAGCTTCATCATATTCCTAATTTCTCTAGCTACTCAAACTGGAAACACTTTTCCACTGAATTTGAACCCATATCTCAAGCTTTTTGTCTCCTGCACTGTCCACATAATTTCTTACGAGTATCAAAATGAAAACCATCAAGCTGAATATGAACTTCAATCTGACATTGAGCCACTTAATTTTCCAATCATCAAGTCAGTTTATAAAGTAACAAAACTTGGGGACAACGATAACTTTTACAGCGCAATCTTTGTATGTAAAAATAACTGGTATACGCTAGCCCCAAAACAGGGTTTCAAATTCACCAGTCAACCACCAAATCTTAAATGTGCAGTTCAAATTTACATTGAGCTTTGTCCTAACCTGTCCTTCACATCCAATGCTGGAGATTTTATAAATGCCCCACTATATCCTGAAGATCATGGAAGTGTCATTTCTCTTCATAGAAGCTACTACGACATCTACGCAAGGAGAGAAAGGAAAAATGGAAAGTTTACTGTTGATAAAAACGTTGTTGGATTTAAAAGTGGAATATTTCAAATTGCCATCACGCGAACCCTTAAAAGTGTGCTTGACTGGGCGAAATCGTGGGACAAGCTTAGAACTAGACTTGAATATCATACCTTGACCAATCCTTCCACGCGCTTGTTCTTTTTTATAAGAAAGAATACGCGAAACAACAAGACCGTAATAAGCGTATTCAAGTTAAAGACGAGAAAAGATACGAACTACGTTACTATAAAAAGAATGCTGGACAAAGTGAAGCTGGAAAATTTCAAAACGTTTTCAGATCTTGAACTTTATGAATACAATTCGAAGTCTTATGCTAATCTTGTATGGAAAATTAGTACGGCTAATAACAACAATATCGAATTTGGAGTAGCAACTGATCGAAATAAGAAAGGAGGTTTCAAAAGGAAGTATCCCAATGCAAACAGTGAGCTATTAAACATTTTCTCTCCCAACTTTTCAGTCGTTCCCATTACTTCACAATCACAATATGAAGCCTTCTCAACAGGCCCCGGTAACAATCCCCGTTTTTATTTTAAGGAGTTTAGTCCCTTTGTAGTGAGACGTACGGAGGACATGAGATTTTTAACGTGTGATGGAGCAAAATATGGAAATTTAGACGCTTCCGGGTATCACTCCGCATATGACAGACAAACTTGGATTGCTGTCGGCTTAAGCTGTATCGCAACAATTGTTATAATCGCTAAATTTGGTCCGTGGGCAAGGGATAATATATTTTTTAGGTTTACAAAAGCTTGCCTTGAAATCTTACAAGTTTTGACGGAGCAGGAAGCTAAGTTAGTTGATAAATCGAGGAATAATACCTGTCTCCGTTGTATTTGCACTGTGTGGATCCTTATGGGTATCATTTTGACGAATGCTTATAAAGGTAAAAATATAGGAGATTTGACAGCTCCAATCAAACTTAATTTGTTAACGCGTTCAGAGCAATTAATTGATTTAAATTTCACAATTTACTCTGCGAATGTATTTTCCGGATTTATTCCGATTGTTGACATGCATGGTGAAGAATTTGCTCGGGAAGTTATTGAAAACTTTGACTTTGTTCCGTACATTGAGGAAATTGAAGTTAAAGAAGCGTTACTTGGTGGATTCTTTGCTTCCAAGTTTGATTTTGCGTACCTGTTTCCCAATTCTAGTAAAGTTATTAGAAACGTTAATAAGGAAATCAGAAGGAGAATTCATCGCCCGAAATCTATTAAAGCTACAAAGCATTTTACCATTGATTTTGTGTACAAGTCACTGAGTGCGTGTAACAAGACAGCATTCGTCCACAGTCTCTTCAGTCTTCAGCTTATGCGTGAAAGATTACGAGTTATGATGTTCAAGAAAGGTCATACGGAATTCATAAATTATTTGAGTATAGGGAAAGACTCGCTTATGACATGGTGGGAAGGATGGGACTTACAGAATATACCTTGGCCGGCTGAAAAGGTGACGCAGAGGTTGAGACTCTTGTCGGATTCTGGACTAACTTATGTTTGGGGTGAATGGATTGATGAAAGTATGCGGAGAAATCTTACAAAGTCTGCAAACAAACTAGTTTCTTCAACCGTGATGGCTCATTCGTTGAAGCATAATTTTGTTATAGTTTTCTATCAGTTAGTAGCTTTGCTAATGGCTTGCATTTGCATTTTGTCCTTAGAAATTTTAAAAATTAAAGTAAGTCTTGCCTTTCTTTTGAAATGTATAAAAAGACAACAAAATATATCAGGTGTACAACAAATTTTAGTAAAACCCTTCAGGGATATTAAGTAAGATATTAATGTTATGCCACTCAAAATTGATTATGTATTATGCAATAAATTCAACTGCTTAATTTAACATCGAAAGAAATATAATCTCTTGTTTAAATTAAAAGTTTCTTGATGACCAAAAATTAATGACACACGTAATCAAATATTTCGACAATCTTTACTTAATTGAGTAATCATAAAACATACAAAGCTTACTGAATATTACATGAGACACGATTACGCACAGTTCGATAATCTATGTAAACTGTAGTAGAAGGAAAAGCATAAATTGACTAGTCGATAAGTGGGTTATGTTATAAAATACTTTTAACTTTGATTACGAGTTAATCCGTGGTCAGCAACCAAATATACTCTCTTCTTAACATTCTCCCCGCCGGACAAGCGTAATATCTGTTAATAATACGTCAAAAATAATTAAGCATTATAAATTTACAAAATATTGTTCGTTATAAACAGCTCTCCCTTAATTTACATACTATCTAAAGTGCCCAGTAACTTTGTAATTAGAAAAGAACGTTACCTGGATTCGTTCTACGTGCACACTCAAACATGCACCGATTTCCGTATGTACGTCCATCAGAGCCGCACACAGGGAAGTAAATTTTAGGACATATACACGCCTATAATGAATATACGGTTGAGAAATTGCCATTAATTAAAGTCATACATGATTGTATCGCAGTTTGTGTCACAGGTTGGTAAACAAATTTTACCGTTTGTTGTGGGTCAACCGAAGTGTCAACAGGAAGTTCACATGGGCACTCTCCTTCGCAAGTTTGATGCAATCCTTCATTTTAAAATTTTGAAGAGTTAGGTTTTGTAGAAACTTTCATAAATATTGTGAATTTCTAAATTTTCTCAATTACCTGAATTTGTTTGCTGCTCACAGCCTAAAGCACATGGATTCGAGTATGTTTCACCATCGGAGCCGCAAACAGGACGGTAGTCATACGTGCATACGCAGGAATTGTCAAGAATCTAATAATTTTTTCAAAAATGAAAACGAATTTAATCCTGATTTTGTTCTTCAATATGAAAAATAAAATGAAAGTTTATTTGCTCTTACATGATCAGAATCTGCAGAATAAGCCTGGTTCCCTGTGACAGAAACGACGACCAATACCAAGATCACGTTTGAAAGATGCATTTTGATATGGAGTTAATACTGTTTTGGATTTGTTAAGAAAACTATGCCACGTTCTTTACTGTGAACTTTGAATGGCATGAGAAATCACCACTAACTGTATTTATAGGCTGATGGTTTACCATGTTCCACTTTCATACTCCAATATTTCAAATGAAATCTCTTATTGACAAAGATCAGTAACGGAGCACCAGGCAAATAAGATAAAGATAAATCGGTCACGCCACTTATTGACTTTTGTTGCCAAAATGTGCTGCTTACTGCTTACACTTATAATTTATAAATAGTAGAAAATATACATTGACGCATTATAAACAAGTTTTTATAGCTTCCGTCATTTACGAATCCAGCAATAGATACACGTCATTAAAGCAGACATAGAACGAATTAATGCTGAATTCATAAGTCAACTCCTCTATAAATTGACATGCATTGATACAGACATACAAACAAATTGACAGTGAAACTGTTGAAAAGGAAAAATAAATATGTGTGAGCAAGGTTATAAATGTGGAAAATACTTTGAGTATTTGCTTTGAATAGTATTGATCGAGCCTGAGTCAATGCTGAATATGAAGTTTAATGCCTATTCCTACGAATGTACTTACCCTACTTATTCCAATAATGTGACTTATTTATGCAGGAATAAAAAATTACGATGCACATTTTATATGTATGCATTAATATAATTGTAACATTGTAAGTGTGCCATTAAATGCATTGCACATTTAAAAATTCCTTTTATGAAAAGTATTGTAAGATCGTAACACTATATGATATAAATGTTAGAATATGATTGAATCTCAATCCGACCAATAGCGGTTGGTTATAGAGGGCCATTAATTTATTGTTGGATTTTTCTGTAAAAAATTCTTGGCCGCAATTCCGATCCTCCCGTTTCCTGTTCGGATGCAAAAATGAATAAATAAATGATGACGCATCCAAATAACGATATAAGTGGTAAATACGGCGCCCCTTCACCCTTTAAATATACATGCTTAATATTTTAGTGCCTACCGTTGACCGTACAAAAAAATATTTACTATTTAACGTCTGCAGGTTTGACATATGTACCCTTGTAAAAGTAAGTTTGACATATGTACCCTTGTAAAAGTAAGTTATATGTATGATATGATGATTGTAATCAAAGGTGGGTGAAGACGCACTTCAAATCAAAAGATTCTTTTGTGAAAAAGTTAGGTATATATCGAAGATTGTGGTGGTAGTGGTAATATGTAATACTAACAAACTAAAATACTTTAATGTATGAATTGATTAATAATAGTTTTTCTAGTAAATGTTGTCATTTCAATGTTAAGCAATGCAAGGTAAACAGACTCGTGTCAGTAAATTAGCGATCAATGAAGCATTTTTAATTTTGATAGAAAATGAATGGATGTTATCAAAAACATTTAAAAAAACGAAGTTTAGTTTAGAAGCAACATTAATTCAACTAGCCAATGCAATCCAACCATTTACAGCCAGCTTTAACTCACTATATAAACTTCCGAGCAGAAGACTAGTGTCTTTCTTCTTAAATAAACATGAAGATTTGTCAAATTTCAAACTGTAACAGTCAGTGTGAGCGGGAACACATCTGCAGTGATGATCAATATGACAAAATCCAGACGCTGATATACCATACAGTTAAGCTTATTAACTTCACTGGTCAAATGCCGCATTCCATATATGTACCTTCAACCTTATAAGAACTCCACATACATAAAGTAGGTATAAGATATCAATCGTTTTGGCTTCGTAGTTACTGCTGAACACTATGATAGCTGGGTATTCCAAATCTCACATAGGTCTGTTTGTTCTATGTGCTTATAAATCATACGTGCATGTAAAGGATTGCACACCTCATAGATTAACTTTTAGTATCAAGTCAAAGGAATCTATAAATATTAAGTACACAAAAAACTAGCTGAAAGGGTAAAAAAGCACACAAAAGACTCAAAGACCTGTGTTTTCCAGCTAAATGCAAAAATAGATTAATCCTTGGAGGAGGTTCATTATATAAAGCACCACAATATACTTTTTTAGACCTATGTCCTTTCCAGACCCTTATTATTCAGAGTAAAAAACGTAATCCGCTTTAAGTATATTTAGCTGCGATCCTTCCTTGTTTTATGCGTTATGGTTCTATTGGAACTTGAACTTCAATATTTCTGGCTTAAAATACCGTACATTTCTGGTAAATGCAGACAAGCTAAACTTCAAATTCTCTCATTTAGTCGACTGACATTGACAGTGCAGTATCCATTGCTAACCAGTAAACGTTCCCGACCCTTAATCAACTTTACCCCTACCCTAGCTAGAGAAAAATATTTTTCATTTAACTTCAGTTTAGGAATAATTACTGAAAATGCAGAATTACTTTGCTACTTGTTTATCTACTTTTGTTATAATAGCATATCTAGTTTCTTCAAACGCTAATCTTGTTGACTACAATTATTGCCGAGGATATACACCACAGAAAGATGGAGTTACTACGGATGTTCTAGGTCGTAATATAACTTTTATGGGTCATACTTGGGATGTAAACTACTATATTTTGTTTGCTGATTACGTAAGTAGCTACGTTATAATTTATCAATAATATATTTCTAAAAAATCTTTGTAAAGTTAATGCCCTAAAATATAGCCCATTATTATTTAATAATTAATATCGTATGAATAATTTGTCATAATTTTTTCTTCGTTACAGACTGCAGACTTTTACGAAGCAGCCAATTCACAATGTGCAAAGTTTGGTTTGACGATCGCCACAATCCGAACGGACTGTGAGTACGGAGTTTTTGACAGATGGTTTAAGGTCAACTATCCCACCACCTATTCTGTATGGATTGGGGCAGTTAGGTTCGGCGATGACGCGATTTGGTATCCTTCCAAGGAGCCGGTTGATTTTTCAGGATTTGGTTTTCGGTATATTCCCGGCCCGTATCCTGGTTATAGTCCTGTTCCTTATCCGTGGATTAATTGTGTGACCGTATCCAGAAACTGTCAACCTTTTTCAGCTGGTCCGACAAATCCATGCACTCAAACTGCAACTAAACCAGACCTCCAATTTTTGTATCAGGATTGCAGAGATAAACGAATGAGAATAGTCTGTGAAGAGCCATGCAATATGCCTGATGAGTATTAAAAACGCCCATTTAAATGTTTTATAATAATTTTAAAAACTAATATAAAACAGATAATCTACGTGGTATCTTAACGTGATTTTCCTTATTGTGGAGTATATTGTACATTTATATAAAGTTATGTGTAGAGTTACATTACGAAAAAAAAACTGAAATAAAATGTTAGTTATATTCTGCTCATGTTTGGCTCATACTTTAAATTGGAAGCTCTTTTGTTTCTTTTGTCTTTTCTTCCATATATCAAGCACTACCGACAATATTTCACGTCACATTTGTATATATAGAACCTTTTATTTCTCCGAGGACCACCGCTAAAATTCTCTATTATTGTCATTTATTCTGACACTAGCCTAGCAGCTTCATTAGATCCGTACATGATTACATTTGCTTACAGAAGCCGTATTAAAATAGCATTTGTTAAGAAATACATTGTGGCATTTAATAAGAAAAAGCTCGCGACAAAATGATTTGCTACAGGCACCAGGTTGGCTTGCTTGTAAAAAAATTGGCATCTGCTCGAAGTATTTTTAACTTTCCTACAAAAGCATGCGAGCCGCTGTATTGCAAACAGTGACATCGTCTATGAAAGAGTTCTGCAAGTATGTTCACATATTACACATGAAAATATACTATATATATTATATCTGCACATTACGCTTCACATCATCCTTATTATTATTCAATGGCACGAAATACGTGAGTGCGAATATAAGTGGGCATTTCATGAAAAGGAACTATCGTGAGTATTAATGCACATCAATTCCTCTGTGCGCTATTGCCTTCATCTTAATAATCTTCCCTGTTGAGTTGAGATCTTCCGGCTACGTCTACTTCCTTATGCTAGGTCATTTTATGCTAGTGTCATTTTGAGGGAAACGATTTTTTAGTATGGACCCAGAGAAAATGATGAATCTATGGGCACAAGCATATTCATTTATCACATTATGTATCAGATGTACTTGAAAGAAGCTAACATAAGAATATAGATGCGAGTTTTGAACTGTATAATAGTATTCACATTAAATGAAGCTATTTGCTTTTCAAGCCTCCTTGTTAATATGAACTTCGGCACGCTTTCACCGAGATTGGTATGCAGATCGTCATAAAATGAAAAAATCAATAACCTCTTTCATATACATGAAAACCCATTTATATTCCTCTTGGCTATATATTCACTCCATCCATATTCCCATCTGGCATCCTTGTCGAGAATATGCGAAACAAATTTCCGGCATAATAAACATCATGCTGTTAAAGAAACATCTTGGTAAAAGCAATAACAACACTGATGGATGAAATCAAACTGTCAGCACTGTATACCATATAGATAATATTATTCATGGCACAATAAATATGAGTATATAAGCACAATAAAATGCGTTGTAATATGTATATATGTTACATTATGCATATCAAAACAGGAAAAATACTCAAGTGATCAGTATTTATTTAAAAATATGAAATGTTTTAATATATGGCTCCCAGACTTTTGGCTTAATTTTAATGCTGACATGCATGATGTTGATGGTTGAAATTACATATAGCCCAGAAAAAGCATGCAGTCAGTTTTGGCTCGAGATCCTGCTTTCTTCGTCTGCTTGCTCCTTTGCTTTGTATGTAATGTGAGCTGGGTATTAATATTTTTAAAGAGTTTGCGAGTTGCGAAAGTACAACACAAATATATAGATGATACAATATACTACTTATTTGTACGTGCTATATACTTATGCTTATGAATAGTGAATATTCTATTGAAATCAAGTCTACATTTGAAACAATATTTGGAGACTGACTGGTTGTCTGACTGCATCCGGTTCATTTTGGACATCATCCTACAATCTCTTCCAAACCAAAAAGTTTGCATTTTGAGGAAAGTGCAACGAACGGCCCCATTGTAATTTAGTGAATGATATGATAACACAACAAGCATGGTCTACAAAAAAACGTATTTATTTATTTTCTCTCTTTCCCCGCACCCTTTGTTTTGTGAGGTCTTCGACAGGAGAATAAGATTTTTATAAAAATTGGGTGATCGACTATTGCCCTCTTGCTTTCATGCAGTATGATGATGATAATATAATAAGAGTTGCATAGGGCACACACGAAAATAAAGCGTATCTTGGCATTTTGGCAGTGTTCCTCGTATTATAAGCTTTTAGCTTATACCGTCTTTTACTTGTCTTGACTTTCAGAAGTCGGATCCAGTGCGTTGGAAAAATTGGCAATCTTCTTCTTAAACCTGATCCTGTTGCGCCGTCGAGGATATCCCTGTAGTATTCTTATCCTTGGTTCAGAACTTATTTCCGAACGTGAAAAGCCCGAGAGAGACAGAAGAGTTGTAATGATGATGCTGATGATGATGTGATAGAGCGAAGTAGTACACTGTATATACGTGTTAGGATAATGATCCGCACATCTTTCTTTGGCATTCATTCACATTCGCGACTTGTGTGTTTTTCTATAACTTTCAAATATTACATTAGGTATGTGGAAATGACGATGCAAAAAACGGTATCATGTACTAAGCCGGATGAGGAGAAAAACTAAAAGACTGGATTTGAGATGGATTATAGTGGTTTTCAGTTGCACAAACAAGACTCGCCATTGTTAGTCCACATCGGTGTAAGAGGAGGCGAGGTGGCGTACATAATTAGGGAAACTATAATAATAACGTAGACAGTAGTTCTCTTTTGCTCCCCTCTGTCTTCTAACTAATTTAAAGTTTTCTTTGTATTTTCTACCTTCAAGCTGCATTTTTCGCACAGACGAAGAATTTTTTTTATTACAAATAGAATAATTTTTGTAGATACTATATATATGTGTATATTTGTGCATCGTATCTGACTTTGACTTCCCTTCTGGATTTACCGGAACTGGCTGGTTGTGGAGAAAGCGACAAACCTTGAAGATTTAATCCCATTTTAGATACATAACGGTACTGACTGAACCTCTTCCCTTTGTAATTCAAAAGTAGTTGTAACATTTGGTTTTAATTAATCTCCAAAAGAACCATCTTCATAAATTGGAGATTTTTAATAGACATTTGTAGTAATTGGAATTGCGGTTTAGTATTTCTTAGGAGCTAG
>JAANSM010001161.1:0-20387 GCA_036850725.1 Orchesella villosa | reverse complement strand
GCAGCAGGCAAAACGGCTCGCTTCGTTTGTGAATAGCATTCATGTTACTGGATTAGGAATTTCTTCTGGAACTGCCAACAAAAGTAACGAGTTCACCATTAATGTGGATACTTTTGGTAAGAATTGATATTCAAATTCTTACCAAACTATATTTCTATTTCTAATTATCTCTTTGTGTCTTACATTAATTGTGAATGCGTATGAAAATATTGAAAGGATGAATAGGCGACCAGTTTGGTTATTTGCACTATTTTTAACTAATTGTTTTTCATTTATCAGATTACGACAATCTTACGTTCGACCTTCACCAAATGTCTTCCAAAGGTCTGATTATTGTGGGAATGGCTCATGAAATGACTGAGGTGGAAGATTATGTTAAAATCTGTTATGAAGTTGAGAATCCTGGCCAGTACATCATGGATATTAAATATCTTGGGCTTCATGTACCAGCTTCTCCATTTAAAATAGACGTAAGTTGGAGTGAGTGATAAATTAAGACAGTGTCAGTTTGCCCCGTTTGCCCCAATGCGAAACGTAAAGAATTACTAGTAGCAAGATGCAAGAATTATCTAATGCTAATGAAATTTTATTTCCTTCTGCTTTCTTTCAGGTTCGTCGAGAATGGGATGCAAACGATATTAAAAAAATAATTGCTTCCGGAAAGGGACTGAAAACGTGCACTATAGGTAGGTTTTACTTACGTTTACGAGTCCGGAAATCTTTTAAGTTTAGATGTGTACATTGAATACACGCATATATTTAAAGTATCCAGTGTTGTGATTTGTGATCATATAGTTTTGATTAATCATTAACAGGTGAAATTTCATCGGTTCAAATCGAATCAAGAAATCTGGATGCTGAACATGGTCGGCTTTCTGTTGTTGCTGATGGGGAAATGGATGTTCCTCTTCATATTACAGAATCCAAGTCTGGATACAACATTCACTATTTGGCTAAAGCAGAAGGAGTTTTCTTTCTCCGAGTCAAAGTCGATGGAAGGCATATTCGTGGGTCTCCATTCATGATCACGGCTAACAAGAAGAGAGAGGTTCCAGAATCTGCCAAAACCTTTTTCAAGAGAGGATTCTTGATGGGAGGCAAGGAGAAGAAGAATGACCTCCAACCCTAAATTGTTTTTTAAAAATTATTGTAAAATACATACTCGTGTTACTGTGAAAATTTAAACTCTCAGAGTTGGAAACTCGTTGGTTAGTAGGGCGTATATACACATGTTGTAACGTTATTGTAACCAAGTCTGTTAAAGCACCACTGGTTTTCCAAGCATGTCGCCCTGTTTGGGCTTCTCGTTCAGTCGAGCTGTAATATTGAATAGGGTTTATGTACCGGACAGAGAATGGGTATAAAAATGCTGATTACAGAGTGATCAGAAATCAGAATCAGTTTTAAATCTGCCTTTCCTCATGTAAAGGCTGTGAAACTTAGTGTGCACAATGTTTGCTAATTTTAATTTTGTTCCTCCATGGCTCGTCATGTGTCCACGATTCATGGTGTGTAAACTCGATGCAGAATCGGCGTTTTCATGTTTAAACTAAATTGTTTTGTGTACTTGTACTAATGTCACTTCGTGAATCTATCTTGTTTGTGCAATTAAATGCTGCTGTGAAGTTATCATGTCTGTATTATAATGCATTCATGTTTTTTTATTATAACAATACAATCGATGTCTTCGCCAAATGTCTTTCAAATTAAATTTTTATATCAACTTTTAAACCGGAGTATGTTGAATTATTTTTAAACTGAAATTATCATTACTTTGTCATACTTGCTGTCTTCTTGTTGACATTGTCTGACTTGTCAGGTGCTATCAACTGAACTAAACAATATACTACACGATATGCAATATAAAAATAAATACAATGCTTAGGTTTTTGATTTACACATTTTTTCAATATTCAATATTGGCTTTTTATTCAACTTTTTACACCGATGTTGCATAGCATAAATCAAGCAATAAATACACTATTCACTCTGTTGTACACTATGATGTATGAACGTGTTAAGTTCACATAATTTAAAGTTGATAAGAAAGCTTCGTTTTCAATTTTAAAATAAATACAAGTGAATTTTCAGTATTTTTGCGCAAAAATTCGTGCGAGGTACTTTAAAAGGCAGATTTCGATTGATAATATCATCATGTTCTCAGTTTTCTCCTTTCATCCAGAAATAATTTATTCATTATTACAAGGAAAATATTGCGTACCAAATAATATATTGCACAATAAATTAAACTCGTTACTTCGTAAAACTGCGTTAAAAGTCAAGTGAAAATGTCTTTCATAATGACTCGTGAACGTGAAATTATCCACGTACTAGTAAAAATCGGCCAACTTAATCCATTATTAGTAAAAAAATGAGATACATTAATTAAAGAACTAGCAAAGTTACTTATTAACATGAATACATAGCACGTAGAGTTTTATACGAACCAATGAAGGATGGACTAGTAAAAATTAAGTAATTCGGGGCTACTTTTCAAGTAAGTTTACGTGTACGCGTACGTGAAGGACTGGGTTTCTCCCAAGGATAATGAAATAACATTTCTTACGCGTTGCCTTTTGGCACACTGTATAATGTGGTTCCAAATTTCAATTTTTCAGTATTAATTTCTAATTTCCGACATAAATTTCGAGAACGCCAAACCTGTTACATTAGAAATTTAGTTGTTTAGCAGACCGATATATTGCACAATAAACTTGTTAATTTGATAAATCTATCATCCAAAGTATTCAAACTGTATGCATGTATTACCTTAATTGTCATATCATCAGACACGGTTATCAACATCTCCGGTTCTATCGGGTTGAATGCAACCGAATTCACAACATCTTTATGTGGAATTTTAGCCAATGAAATTCCATAGTGTCTGTCCCAAATGTAGCCTATTAAATAAAAAAACCAATTAAAATTATGATTCGTAAAATAATTAATGTAAACTCTTGATTTTCTTTTAAAATAAATCATTAACCGTGCTTATCTTCTGCACCGCTAGCTATGTAAAGATCACTAGCATCCAGAAAAATGA
Source organism: Orchesella villosa (assembly GCA_036850725.1). Classification (NCBI taxonomy): domain Eukaryota; kingdom Metazoa; phylum Arthropoda; class Collembola; order Entomobryomorpha; family Orchesellidae; genus Orchesella; species Orchesella villosa. The sequence continues at coordinate 17,344 of JAANSM010001161.1, read as the reverse complement.
AGAAACATTCATCGTTTGGTGTGTAAGCCCGATGTGCTCGGCGCATCATACCGACTTGCCTACAAAGGTAATTTAAAAAGTACAATTGAATTTGTCTTTTTCGCAAAATTCATACTTGTGAAAGAATTTACATTACAATTTCCCTACGTTAGTGTAGTTAAATCGATAACATGAAGGTCGATTTCCTGTGCTATTGGCGGAGGATCCAATTCGCTGGAAATTCTGTAGCCTTCTGGCCACGGTCTACTATTAACGTAGAGGTAACGATGATCTGGTGACAGTGCCATTCCAATAACATGTCCATGTAAATCAATGATTTTATCCACCTCTTTTAGATAAAAAATTTGTTAACTTCTTTGAAATTCTTTACGTTGTTATTCACACTTATTGTATAGTTTGTTAACCTCATCAAAACGATGAGCAACCCTGGCATGATCTGACCAGTTAATTGATGCATCTTGTTCACCAGTTCTCTCCAGTTGCTTCCTACGCTTATACTCTTCAATTCTTTCTTTGAGGGTCGGTCCTGGGTCAATTTTACCGTTGAACGACATTGGATTTATTTTCTTAAATCCTAATTGATGAGGTGTGTACGTCTTGGACCCACATGTAAATATGAGCCACTTCGGTCTCGGATCCAAAAACTCGTCTTCACTCTCATCCTCAACAGAAGAACATTTGGAAGGGGATATGTCTGCATGAGTCATAATATAATGCTTTTCAGATGCTATCATACTATTGGCCATATTTCAGATTTGCATTGGATACTTTATTTGTCTTGCGTATTCTAACCTCGTTGGTCCCTGTGCTTTTTTTGAGATTTAGGACGCTTTGCAGGAGTTCCACCTACACAGCCTGCAAGTTCGTTACCCAATTGAGATGAAGATGCTCCACAAGTTTCTTCAGTACTATTATCTGCTGAATCTAAATCTGATGGCGACTGCAATGATGCTCTACTGCTTTGTCCTGGACTACGTTCGGAGCAATATCCATCAGAGTAATTAATATCCGAAACATTTTCGAACGGTTTCCAACTTTGAAATCCTCCCTGGCGGGAACGTTGAGATGCGGGTGGTTCTCTCTCCATTAGTTCCCTCTCCAACGGAAGGTTCGAGAGTGGATTCCCTGTTCTAATGTCACGAATATCCAAAGATTGACTAGATTTGGCTTGATCAACCTTCTCTTCTTCGTTTGTTGCTGCGCGGCTACATTCCCCATTAGATGGGTTTTCGACTTCCACGCAGTTCGCAACCATCAGGGAACGAACTGAAGATGCTTTAGGATTGTAAAATCTATACAACTCATTCATTACCGATGCATGTTCAGATTCTGCCTCCTGTAAAATATTTAACAGGAATGAGGTCACCAATCCCAAGTAAAATTATAGTTATTACATCTGAATTCAATCATATTACAACTTACCTGTGATGCTTTGTTTAACCAAATAACAGACTTGCTAACCATTTGACCAAGCCAGTGAAGATTACCGGATAGAAAAAACATTTCACTGTACCAACTTCCAAAAATATCGTATGGTTTACTCATTGTGCGACACTGTAGCTCAAAATTATCTACGAAAAGAAGGAAATATATTTGCAATCAATTGCATCGAATGACAAAAGGTTATTCTATAGTTTGACAGCGATTAAATTGTGGCATACCTTTCAAACTAAAGATGGCAATCTCTCCCGAAGTACTGTGTAGACCAAAGAGTACTCCAGAAACCAAAAGTAAAGAGTCAGATTCATTGAATTGCGAGAATTGAGTATATTTCCAGCTAAATGTTTTCATATTTTGTGAGTATTCGAGTTTCACGGGATATCCGCTCCTCCAAACCTACAATTGTATATAATTTTATTTTATACATTGGAATCTCGAATAAACATGCATAACAGCTATGTATGCAATTACATAAACGTATCCATCCTTTGCTGTGGTTGCAAAACGTTTCCCATCATGTGAAAATGCAACATGCAAAACTTGGTCCGTGTGTTTTGTCACAACTTCTGTTTCGATGATTGGGACCTCGTCAATCAACCGAATGAATTCAGTTCTCCAGGAAGGAGTACCTACAACCATGTCAAATTCCATAAATTAGTAATTCCATTTTTCAAAATACGCTAAATACAGTTAGCAATACATATCAAAATGAACATCTCTTATTCTCTTACATAGCGGATCAATGAATTTATTAGGAGAGATGACAAAATGTCTATGGAACAAATTCCTCCAAAGTATTTCATCATTGGCAACTCTAGCTAACTGCCTACAAGTCTGTGAGACGTGATGTCACATCTTTGTAATCAAGATAATCGAAAATATGAAGGATAAGGGAATCCGGAATATCTTCCATGACTTGATGACAAGAAATCCACTTCTCAGCTTCTGAGTATTCTTACGACATGTACGCCAAACACACAATCGTCACCTCCACTCCAACCGTTCCAACTCCAAAATCCCCAATGATCTCCTTTACAGGCAATCGTCCTCAAAGCTACAAGAAGTTAAAACAAGAAAGACAAAGAGTCATAAAAATCCAGAACCAATCTCCGAATTAGTTTAGTTGCCAAAACTTTATCATGCGTAGTTAATACTTTACCGTAAACAAGAAACCTATTAATTCTCAAGTTTTGAGTTTGCCTAGCCAAACTGCAGAAACCATTCAACACAATAACAACATAACTTGGTCGAAGAACTGCCTGCCACCCAGTCTGTCTGACCTCATATCACAGTGCTTCAACAAGGTAAGGTTATGTAAATAGAGAACAGCTGCATAACCAAAATACAAAGATATTTTGTTGAGTTCTTGGTTCTCTCTCCTCTCCTCTCCTACACTGCCAAACTGCCAACTTCATATGGACTAAATTCTTCCACAAGCTAAGACACAGATACAGATCATACTCATGTGTTATACTCTTATTTACGTCGTCTCTTTTTCTGTCACGTACCTACTTTCTTCCCTGCAGATCAATAACTCAAAACCTCAAAGTTTGCAGCAGGAAAAGAACAAGCTCTCAACTCAAAGTCGCAACTTTGCTTTTTGCTCTGATATCTCCTGCTGCCTGCTATGTTAAATGCCTAAAAAATGTTCTTCAGTGCAATATCCTACCAAGTACCAAGATGCTTGGGTACATTTTCCTTCTTTGGATGTGCAGAAATCGTACCTTATGATGTTATGATATTGACGATAATATATGAGGAAATCCTAACAAAAAAGAACGTTTGCGAATAAGTCTTCTCATCCTCAGCCCAACATGAAAGCGAGGAAAACTTTGTTTTCGCTCAACAAGCTTAACATAACGTATATCCTGTTAAGTTGAATACAATAAAATGATTGCTGGGATTGTTGCAAATTGAAAATGCATAATATGTAAGCGCACATGCAAACTGCAATTTTGTTATATATTGATAATGCGGACTTTCTTTTTTTCTTGCCCTTACTTTATTATGCACTGTTCTTTACTGTGAAGAAGCTTTTTGTTGTAAATTAAAAATGCATAAATATGTAAGCGCACATGCAAACTGCAATTTTGTTATATATTATAATGCGGACTTTCTTTTTTTCTTGCCCTTACTTTATTATGCACTGCTCTTTACTGTAGAAGCTTCATATAAAAATGTTATTAAATCTTAATATTACATGCCTACCTTTAACGAAGAGAGTTCTGAACAGGTAAATCTTGCAATTTAAAACACAAAACTAATGAAATCTATAGCTAGTTTCACTCCTCTCTCTACTTTACTTGTGATTTTAAGTATGAAATATGAAGCAAAGTAGTTCTCTGTGTTCTCTGACTGACGTAAGACACAAGACTAACTCAATTACAAATGAATTGAACGTTTGTCATCGCTAGCTTTTCTCCTGAAGACATATCTAATATACGTCTCATTTTGAAGAGCATTATGACTTCAATCGTCATTCCTTCGTTGTCGTCCTCTTCATTGATTTAATGTGCTACAGCTACAACTTTGCACAGGTGCAAATCAACATGAAGTGTGTGATATGAGTTTTTTGGTCGTGGGATGCGATTCCATCATGACCACATCATTACTCAATTTTGCAAGTTGGGATTAGAGAAAACTAGGGATTTGGAAGATGCTATGATATGATGAAGATGAGAGAAGAGATTTTATTAAGATTCTTAGCGGTCTGACCTTGCGTACAATAACATCCTTTGCTTTGAGTGAGTCAGAGTCAGGGGACGGGATTGGGGATTTAGCAATGCAAATTCTGCACACTCTTTTTCAATGGGTGCGAAAAGAATCTAATGCTACGTCCGTGCGTAGTGTTTGTTTAGTCTTTGCCACTTTCTCAGTTCAATCCAAAGACTCTAAGACCATCTTTGTCGTGCGTGTTTTGTTAGTTTCCAAGTATCCTCCCGAAGGATATCCTGTTTTCAAAGTTGGAAATAATTGCGAGCCATATGGATAGATTTTACCATTGACCATGCTACTAACTATAGAGATATCAAATCTATTGCATTTGTTTCATTAATGACCTGAGTCACAGTATAGTAAAGGAATAACCGGAAATCGTTTTCCCAGAACAAAAATATTTTCATTACTATTCCACAAAGCTTGACATTCAGCTGCCCTGTTTTTGGATGTAGATGGAACTCGGTTTTACGTTGTCTTTTACCACAACGCATGACTCATGTTATTAACTGACTGATTAAGGGAATATGCTACTTTTGACTACTTCTTATAGCATCTTGAGCTCTTAAGTTCTTGTTCTGATTCAGAATTGATTTCTGTGCATAGCGGCAGTTTATGTTATGGTGCATGAGTCAATATTGATACTTAAAGTGTAGATATATATATAAACGTGTACTGCCACTCAAGAAGATGTTATTCATTCTGCGTTTTATTTGTTGCGTCTTGTTTTGAGAAAACAAGTGCAAATAGCATGATGTTTCGATTATGCACACTTAATGCAATACGTATTACGATACTTTCTCTGCGTGGAAACTTACATTTTTTTCGTATAATTGGATAGAAATCACACGATGACAATAAGATTTGTTTTTATGGATTTCGGTGGAAAATTTTAACGACCATCATAATCTTAACCAAGCACGCCACTGCCACCCCACTCACTCAGTAGCATCAGCATTATCGGTTTTTGCAGACGGTCACGAGTTAGTGTTTCGAAAGAGGAAGGCATGAGGAAGTTTCACGCTTTAAAAGACAAGGTATGGCGAGCTGGAAAAAAGAGTTGGTTTTAGTATCTATATCAGATTTGTTATTGTCATTCTCTCGAACGAAGTAGAAAAAAGAAAATGCGGAAGATACGCTTCATGAATGAGCATGCAGGTTTTTAGCCGAAGATACGAGCTTAAAATTTATAGGCACAGTCAGATAATGAATGTGGTGGGAAGCCCTAGTAAGCCATAAACAGGAAGCGTGTTTTTGACTCAGGCGAATGCGTTTGCAAGTGATGATGTGATGTGACGATGTGAGTTCTCGAATGAAAAAATCTCACAATCTAACAATTCGCCTATTTGCTGAATGTGTTGGATGATATGATACTTGAAAAATTAAGTGACAAAATACTGCGAAGACTACAATACAAAAACACCGAGTGTAAATTTTTTGGTCACTTCTATTATAGAATTCATTGAAGTTCTATGCTACTACTACCCTGAAATATAGTTAAATGCAAATTATGAGATGAACGAAAAATTGTAATTTGAATAAATTATATAAAATTCGGCTCCGTTAATAAAGAAATTCGGTAGGTTAGTATTTTCTTTCTCAGGGTGCCCCATATTCCAAGACTAGCACTCAGCTTTTGCATACATAAATACTTATATCACAAATTAGCAAATGAACTTAGACAACTGTTATGAATTATGACTCATACTACAAAATATGAGTAATTCCCCGACTAGAAGGAGATTGTGGTACCTCAACTGTAGCTTATATGCCTTCAGTTTTGGTAAACCATGCCAAAAGCTGTCAGGCGGGTGATGATTAGATGACAGTCTACGATTATGTTACCAAGCCCAAACCGGGCCAAACCCCATTCAATGATAAATTTATTTTATACTCCAACCCAAAAACTCTACAATATTATCACGATGTACTCATTTATTGCTCACCTGCCTCTGTTGCTTCTTAGCTTTTGAAGTCGACTTAATTTTCCTCTTGAGCTCAGCGTCACAGTGCCTAACACATGCGTATTTTCCTAGTACATTTTTAGCTAAAAATCCGGAGTGTTATGGATGTTTTTTATGAAGCACAAAAACGTGACTCTGATTTGAAAGCGAATTGAACCAGGACTGGAAAAACAAAACTTACTTCCGCACACCGTACTCACACACTGACACTTATGGTACAAATCTACAAGAGTTCAACGTGCATAAATACTCTAACAATATTGGTTTATGATATCTTCTGTGTGTTTAAGTGCAAAATAACACCGACAACTGCTTGTTTAAAGTTCCATGCTACAATATATATGTAACCTCCTAGGTTTGCATTCTTCAAGATATATGTGTATATATTTTTTACAAGCAAGTATGCACAATTAAGCAATATACAATACAGTGCAGTAAAATGTCAAGCGTGTAGGCATACACAGTATAAGCTGCTGTAGGATGCGACTATTCTAACTCTAAGCAATTATTCGTTTTCAACTACGTTCATTCAGGGAACGCATTTTTCACGGATTTATGCTTGGCATTTGGCAAAGTGCTGAGTTGATGAATATGAACTGTATGCAGATTTCAGTGTGTATACACACATTTAGTGATTTTGCTTTGTCACACTGTCATTACCAGACACAACGCAAAAGCTAAATCCGCCCTAATCCAGCGAAACAGGAAATAATGATGAGCAAAAAATGTAAGTAGAGGATAGCTTCATTGTGTATCAATTGCACTCAGATGCATCATCCATCCCATGCGAACCCATATCATTTGTATATTACAAATATTTAAAGTATATTACAGTGATGAATAAATTACGAATGTGATAAATACATACATAATGATTGGTAACAATCAACACTAAAATGTCTGTAATATCATTCGCATGCTGACTTTATAGGATCTTATGAGAATTTTGTATAGAAGTTCAAAAGTAACAAGCCAATAAATTATTGTTTTTGAAAAATTTAACCAATTATTGCCTGTTGCCCAAGGCTTATCATGGAGTTTCATTATTAGTAAATTTGGTTTTATTTTTAGAAACTGTAGCATTCAATTTAACCCACAGACATAGATATTCAACTGAACACTGAAATTGAATGTTCTCCTACTTTAAACTCTCGCAAATAACAAGTGTAACACGCACTTTTTTCAACGTATTTATTCTATTAAATTTATCAATTTAAGTACAGTGCCATTGTGTAGACTCCAAGAACAAGATAATAATAATTTATTATGCATTATGAGCCAAACTCAAAGCCTTTTTGTACCTTCCTACTTGACTGAATAAAGTTTACTATATCTTTCAGTATTATTATGAACAAATTCAATAAAAAATAATTCGTGCATGTTGAAGAGCTACCGATTAATGAAGAACATTTTCCAACATCTTAATTATTTATATTCGATTGATCATTGATCCTTAATAAACTTTTCGCCAATCTTTATACTATTTATAATATATATACGTAATAAACCTACAAATGTTGTATTACAGTAGTTTATTGTTATTGTTATTAATGATTTATGTATGTATCATCACAAAAAAGTTGAAGACATGTCATGTTGATAAAAATGTTCGAGTGAACCATTACCATTTTCCCTTAATTATCACAATGTACATTATATTAAGTACACACCTATCATCTAGAAATAAATGGAGAAGAAAGCATATAAATAAAATTTATTACATTATAGATTACATATTCATATTACATAGATATTTGGCAGCATTAAAGGTCCATCGATCAAAGCCTATGTCAAGGAAGGCAATCGACTCACTCATTCTATTCTGTTGTGCTTTCTTGTCCTTTCAATACTAGATAGCATTAAAAAAAACTTTTTAAAAAACATGCACTAACTAAACTAAATGTGAAACCCAGAGGGCATTGTTAAGTACTGGTGTTTGAGGTTACAAATAACATTCTATATGAGAATTGAGGATCATTGTTTCTTTGACGTCACCGAGATTCAGAATTAGTCTGGTTTAGTAAGGTGTCACCATTACCATACAGTATCGTAGAATTTTCAGATTTCTGTGCAGATTCATTGTTAATTCAGTTAATTTTTATCTTTTATCACTATCATTAGAACACTGGAACAATCTAGGACATTAATGCATGCATAAGTGCAAACTAAAATACTTTATCCTTGCTGGAGTGTGCTTTCCTAGCTGTCACGTATTCTCTTAGTTTGTTTCAGGACCAGAGTGTTATACATATACTTCAAATAGTATACTTAGATAGTCATAATATTCTACTTTTTGTGCTGTAATTTTACTCGTTTATCGAACGTGCAATTGTATATCGATAAATAAACTTTGTTAATGTATGGATCATTTGGAAGGAGATTATTCTGGACGTCTACAGTACGTGTTCTACTTTAAATTCAAACAAGGTCATCATGTTACACGTGGTGTGTCTTGAAATTAAATATATATTATCGTAATTAAATGGGTGGGTTCAAAACTACATACCAAAGACATCGCACTTTAAAATATGATTTCATTAAACTTTTTTTTATATTGGCAAGCTTTTGAAAGCAAGTGAACTTGTATCATATTTGTCATTTTCCTGAATACCATCAAGATTTGAATGCATAAATTCGCTTTCTAGCAATGTACACAGTCTAAACAAAATAAGCTTTCATACTGGTAATAGTCCGGAGCAAAAATGAAAAAACTAACATAAATGATGCCTATATCGCTCTATTGACTTTATATTGAATCTCGATACATGACTTTTCTTCCTTCAGTGTACCTCATTATTATGAACATTCTGTATTTTCAATCAATAAAGCTCCTATTATTCGTTCACTGTTACACAACGGATTTCAGTCACTGAATGAGGCACTTTAATAATTACATGCTAGTGAAAGTAAGTATAAAAACGATCAACAAATCAGTACGAAAATGGTTATCTTACACAAATAACAACAACCTTATTGCTAAAAAACGTAAATTATGCGTGACCGTGAACGGTTTGTTTATAAGGGATATTCCCGTCGTTTCTCAACATGATGACCAGTATGACCCCTCACCACTGCGTCATTCGGATCTTCACAACCCATAGCTCCTTCATCTTCCTGAGTTAAATACTCTCCCTTGTGTTGACTCATATAACGCCCAATCAAAATCGCCATTATGACTATAAGCAAGAACAGGATGGCAAGAACAGCCCCTAGTACAGCAGACTGGGTATTCCTATAGATTCTGCGNTCCCTTGTGCTGACTCATATAACGCCCAATCAAAATCGCCATTATGACTATAAGCAAGAACAGGATGGCAAGAACAGCCCCTAGTACAGCAGACTGGGTATTCCTATAGATTCTGCGAATCTTTTCTTCGTCTAGTTTTGGGGCTGGACGAACTTCCGGGATTTCAGTGGGATGCGTCACAGGCTCAACACTGCAGAAATCTTCCACAAGTGTCTCTGCAAAAACATTTTCAAAGAACACGTTAAATACATGAAAAAATTTGGTTTCATCATATAAAAGAATTTCGCCTTAAGTACCTGGATAGGAATAGATGTTCTTAGGTCTATCTTCTTGGAAGTAGTATTTCAATGGATAGATATCATCAAATTCTACTCGAGAAATGCATCCAACAAATCCTTCTTTCATTGTCTCATTTTTTCCAATGTATAGATATTCAATATTGTTGAACTGGGCATCTGCAGATGCTTTCACATCAAATGTGAATATTTTTGGCTCAAAGTTGTCAACCTACGAATGTTTATAGAAGAATTCATTTTTATAAAGATGATTTACAATTATGCAAAGCCAGAGACACAACTTTGGTTTGTTCCAAGTACCTTCATGACAAGCTTAGTTCCAGAATCCATCCTGCTAATTTGTACATCATGATATTGCCCCGTGGCAAAGTTTTGGTCGGGGAAAATGAGCTCTTGTCGTTCAAAGCCGAAATCAAAAACTAGACGTAAATGACCACTGTTTGAAACCATGAGTGTAAGATATTCTCCAGTTTTGTTGCTGAAAACCCCCAAAAGAAATCCTCTTGGCTCAGTTGTAGTGAATCCAACCCTGAATTTCTCTGCAATTGTAGATTTGTAGGAGCCACGGAATTCGTACTTCACCAATGAGTTGGATTGCAAGTTAATTCCAATTTCTGTAAGAAAAGTAAGTCAATTATATTAAGTTTAATTTTCTTTAGAAGATTAGAAAGATTAGTATAATAAAGAAAATAAAACTTATGCGTACCATCAGCGCAGATTGGACCCTTGAAAGCTAGTAAAACGGCAGTCGCAATCGTAGTGGTCATAACCCTCTGTGCAAGTTCCATTGTTAAGACAAGGCCCAGAATCACATTTGCCAAAACATCCCGTTCCAATTCCATAAGTTTGGGCTTCTGCTGCAACTTTCATGTCTAACATGATTCCATTCACCATTAAGGCTCGCAGGCAACCAACATATCCGTCCCGGAAGTCAACTCCGGAGCCTACGTACAACTCTGAATGTAATTCAATAGCCCTAACTTGACCAGCAGGTTGTTGTACAGTTGATGACTGAGATCCATCTACAACAAGTCTTGCTTTGCTTTCTGTTTTTCTCAACGTGAACGGAATGCCATTGATTATCATTCAAATGAGCACTGGTTTGTATATTCACACCCATAGGACCTGATCCAGACTCTAATTGGAACTTTATGAGATTTCCGCTGATAATCTCAACTTTGATATAATCCGTAACCCCTTTGCTATGAAGTATCACAGCGTTAAGAGTTGTCGTTTTGAACTCAAAATAAATATCCCAACTGTGAGACAAGTCATTCGGTGTTGGGAACGTGAGAGCAGCGTCCGCTAGTCGGAATGTGACAACGTTTTCGTAAAGGTCTGTAATTTTGTTAAAACAAAACATTTTTTAGTATGAACTGCCATTTAATTTCGTTTCCCATAAATTCCAAAATTCAGAAGGTATTTCAGTAGCATAAGTAACTTACTGTCACCGGAGCAAACAAGGGCTCCAAGAGTGTATCGCCCTTCCTTTTCATCAGTCACTGTTCCCGTGTCACCGATTCGTAGTTCTCGAACGGGCAAATACGTCATATCTGTTAAATAGCCTTCATCACCCAGCCAAGTATCAAGACCGCTATCGCAGTTACACCATTTGTCGGGCATCTCACAAGTTCCCAAAATCCCACAATCGCATTTCATTGATCCAGGCAAGCTGTCACCCCTGTGCACAATATACATACAAACATTTCTTCACTATTCCTTTGAATTACCAAATCGCACGCAAACATTAATATGAAATAAAACTAGAAAACTGTACCAGTAGTCCATGGGTTGATTTTGTCTAGAGACCCACCATGTGTTTGGTGTCCAAATATCTGGATTTGGTACTGGAATAAAATAAAATGTTATTGTTAGCGATAAACATATCATTATCAGTTTACCTTCATTATATGAAATTATACGAATGCTATTCATACCTGGAGTGTTGAATAGCCTTGAATTTTTGCACTCGTATTTGATAAACTGTCTACACTCCACACTCCGATTAATTACGGCTTCAATTTGTGGAAAGTCTCCGTCGTACTGGATAACTTGACGAAAGCTTCCTGGAGCCTCATAACCATCCACTGGCGTTGGGTCTTCGTTCATGTGATGAATAATTGTTTGTGTATTACCATCATGGTAATATTGACATGTTACTGGGAAAGGCTTTAATGGTCCTGAGCCATCAACATCAATGATAACCTCAGATTTCTGACTTGTTCCATGCACGTTTCTGTAAGCCTAAAAATTAAGCATTTTCATTAGAATGAGCTTAAAACGCGTATTTCTATCATTTATGCTATGCATTTGTATTAGCTAATTTGTATGCAACAACGTACTTGACATGATAAGGGATGGAGAGGCATGTGGCAAGTAGCTCCAGTGTAGCCACTATCCCTGCAATCACATTCAAACTCGGTAGAAGTTTGTTTGCATTTCGACCCATGTTCACAAGGATTTGGATTGCATCGGTCCAACATTTGGCAACTGTCAAACCGGAGAGTTTCTTTGCAACAGTAATTGTCTTTCCAGTCATTTGGATTATGGAAATTGCCATCAATTGAAATCTGACGGAGGCAACCAACGTAGCCCCCATTCACATTGGATGAAGAAGTTGTAGATGACGATGTTTCAAATACAACCGATGGTGGTAAACCTATTTAATAGTCCAAAAAAGTTAGGTTCAGCACGAGATTCACGATCATGTCAGTAATCGAATTTTTAAGCTATTAATTAAAACACACCTCCGAAATAGTATAATCCTCCTGTAAAAACTTTCACTAGCCTCGTAGTTTTCACTTCTCTTTCATCCAAAGAGAAAGTTATGAGATTTTGACTAATTGTAAAAACTACGCGATGCCACAACCCGTCGTTGAAGAGATCAGGAAAGTTATCGAGAATGAGTCTCGGCGTAGTGTCAGTGGCCATTTCTACAAGAAGCTTTGACTTTTCAAAATAAATCTGCAAAGTTAAACAATTTAATGTGAATCATACATCATCATGCTCGTTATGCTTTTCTTATCGATGTAGCTAAGTAGCTCCATTTCTGTATGAAGTAGAAAAATGATGGGTTTATTTTGTGATCTCATTAAAATTCTACACGTTACTCACCTTGAAGAACCCCACGGATGTAAATTTATGGTACACGAGCACACCATAATCTTGGTACGTTCTGAACTCAAACGTGATATTTAAACGTTGTACTCCCTCATAACCCTTGAGTTTCACGTAGGTTCTTTGACTGCTTCCAGGAAGAAATGTGACAGGAACGACATTAGTTTCCGGACAATTGAACATAGTGTAATTTTTGTAGAATGTGTTCCATTCTTCATCATAAGGAGGAGACTTAAGATTAAAGATCACATTTGTTTCATTCAAGTAAAAGTTTTCTATGCAGCCAGTAAAGTTTTTTGCGATGATTAGCCCTTCATCTGGATTTGGAACAGCTCCAATGTACAGCTACGATAAAGACAAAGAAGAAGTGTTATCCATCTATGCACTATACCGTTATGAACTACAATTCCAGAAGTTTTATTATATACAAATTCAATGCATACAATTTTGTCCAGATCCAACTGCATGAAGTCTCCTTTGATTGTCTCTTTTACTTCAACACGATCTACTGTAAAGCTGACTTGGTCTAAAAATCGATTTATGGTCACATCATGCCATAAGTTATCATCCAAAAGTGATCCAGCGGTTACTGAGGTCATTACATTTGAACCTGATGTTTCATATTAAACAATAAAAAATAATGCTTGTAATCCTTTAAACACCCTAAAATATAACGTTTTGAGTATTACATGGTAAATTGGTAATCGATTCTTTTGCAAAAGCTATAGTACCTAAATTGACGTTCAAAACCATACGATTATCATACCAGTTGTAATGCAAAGTAATCACTTTGGGTGCCTTTGGAATAAATGAGAACACCGTCTGGTAAAGCTGTTCTAAAGCGAAAGTTGATAACATCCCGTCTTGATCTGATGGGATACTGTGTAAGATTACGATAAACTATAGATGTCCCATTGAACGACAGAGTTGCACTCACTAGAATTCGCATAAACGAGCATTTTAAAATTACTTTAAAAATGCTAAATTCTTTGCTTGAACTTTGGTTTTAGAATGGGAGGATTTAGTTTTCCATACCATAGTCACATCCATATAACTCAACCCTCATGGAAATCCTATCTCTCCATCGCGTTGGATTGATTCTTATGTACTGAGCAATTATTGGTGTTTGGAACGTGTTGCTGTGTATGCTGTTCCCGTCTGAGTTTCCTTTGAAAAGCTATAAGCACATGTATGTCAACGGTTATAAGGCGCCTAATATAGTATAAGTACTGTGACGGTATTACATTTCTAATATTCCTTTGATTAATAATATTGCCAGATAATGAGTAAGTCTTCCTTTAATAATTAATTGTAACCACTAAATACTATCCCGCACATTTTGGCCATTGCTACTACACTATAACTATTATTACTGTGAGTTAGATTGAGTTTACTACATCTTTACAGTGCTTTTATAGAGTAACTGAAAGAGAAAGTTATTTTACCTCTCCACTAATAGGGTCAGTGTATGACGAAGCCCCATCCGTATTAGCAAAGCCCCCACCAGCAAAAGCACTCATCCAATTCTCCCCATCATCACTATACTGCACATTGTACTCGGTGACGAAGCTTCCGTCATAACCCATCGTCCCAATTTTTGTAATTTTCTTAATTTTAGGTAAAGTTATGTACAACGATTGATAGTAATTTGATACAGAGGGCTGCCAAGCCAGAGAAGTGCTGGCTTTTGCCGTTGTGCTGGATTTAACTATATGCATAAGGAAAGGTGAGTGGAATATATTGCATTTAGTTTTAGTACTGAATGATATGAAAGTTATTTTGGGTATTAGTCCAATGAAAGAAATGGAGACGTTTTAATAAAAGTAAAGTGTGGCAGTCACAGCGTAATATAATAAATAAGGTTGAGCTACTAAGCTACTAAAACCATATAGGATTAACGTAACAAAGAAAGCACTAATAATAAGGACTCAAGCATTGTTAGTGAAACGCAAACAAAACAAAAATGAAATATACCTTGTTACTTCCATCATTTTCCTTGTAGTAAGAGTAATCAAGTTCATTAACGGCATATAAAATGGAATACTCTCTGATAAACTCAAAAGAATGGGCTCTTCCGTATGTCTCAATTTTCGTAATGTTTTTTATCGAGCCCAAATCGATTTGAAGGTATTGTTCAAAATCCGAATTTTCAGCTGTCCACGCATTCCCAGCTAACAAAACAGTTTCAGAGGTTTCAAAATGCATTAACAAAACAAAACCATGCACATTCAACATTGCAAATTGCAATCCCACATTCTCAAACAGGCTTTCGCTTGTCAAGCAAAACAAGATTTTCCAATAGTAAATCAAATAACATGCTACGAACTTAAACTCAGGCTAACAATATAGAAACTGAACAATATGAACATTAATAAAACATAATGAATGGTGAAAGTTATGAAAGTCTTTAGCAAGAACTCATTTAGAAAAATGTAATTAAAATGTTTCGGAAAGCTTACATAATGAAACAATATGAACATTAATAAAACATAATGAATGGTGAAAGTTATGAAAGTCTTTAGCAAGAACTCATTTAGAAAAATGTAATTAAAATGTTTCGGAAAGCTTACAATACATCCTCGCCTGTTCCGGTCCTCGTCCAGGCAGTCCTGTCAAAATATGAGTGAGTTACTAAACATTCATTTGCTTCGTATCTTTTTCAATATCTTCTTACCTGTAGTGGCTGAGAGGATCGCATTAGTGTCCTCAATTAGCGGATATTCACACCAGGCTACATGATAACAAAGTTATTTATTGACACTTGATATCATAATCATTCATATGCTAATCAGCCTATATGTAACATATAATGCTAATCCCAATATTTGGTATGTGATAACTCATGCAATTACCATCATAACTCCTCGTGCTGCCAATAAAGAAAAGCAGTATCACTCCGGTTAACAATCTTCTTTCCATTTTTATTGTCAGTGTCATCTTCGCTCACTAAACATTTATTTGTTTCACTTCCCTCTCAATATCCTCCTAACCAACAAAATTCACACTTTCTTATTGTTCCGGCTTGTCATTCCGTAATTCTAAGTTTCCGAAGAAAGGAATAAGATGCAATTCAAATCTTAAACCTTAATAAACCTAATGTAGTATTCGTTAAAAACAGGTGAAAGATTCGGTATTCGTACTTTTGTCGTATTATCGGAGTAATACAATGTTACATAATCTCAATGATGAATCAGTACATACTAAAGCCTGATTTTCACTACTTTTTCTGTTAAAATTTTACTCATGTATTGTAATGTACCTACGCCTAGTTTTGTTGCTGCATTGTTACTTGATGAGTGAGTCAATCTTTTTCTACTTGTTTTGAGTAAGTGCTTTTACACAGGCCGTACATACATTTAGCTATATTACTCATATCTATTATGCTGCCAAAACGAATACTGAAAAAATACTACTGAAGGGAGCATCAGTATAATATATATGTATGCTACCGACTAGGTATATAGGTATCAATATCCTATCTTATTAAAACGGTTGCGGTATGCGTCCTATTGACTGTGTTTACGGGCGCGGATGGAATTGACTGTTATGATTCAGCCTGCTGAAGTACATAAACTTTTCACTCCACAATATTATTACTAGTAATACTTTTTTAGAGGTAGAAAAACATTGGAACGTAATATGACTAATACACTGCTTCGTAATATGGACTAGAATACAGGTGAGGACACACGGTACAGGTGCGTACTTTTTTACATCATTTTTTCAACATTCCCTGAGCTGAGTTAAGCCCTTCCGTTGAGATGGATGGACACATTTTTTTACACAAGCTATATTCATTTATTCTGAGCTTCTGTGATCCTCACCACAATAATATAAGTTTGTGCTCACCACCTTGTCCACAACTAAGTACTAAAAACTCATTCCTCAACTTCCAGCATAATTTCTAATCGTATGCATATGGCATATGGGCAGTAGGAATACATAAGTGTTTTATATACATGTAAGCTAATGGGATTTCATAGTGTTATAAAAGAGTTACTATTCCGTATCTCCTTCATTTTCTTTCATGCACGGACTGTTGGTGCGGTGGTTGTTTCAGTAGCATAATATATTTTGTGCTTCATGTATGATATGTAACTCAAACTAAACTCTTGGCATGGAATACAGATTTTTACATGGAGTACGAATTGTTTTTCTCTGCATCATGGACATCACATCTGAACTGAACAGAATCTCATACTCCATATCTATTCTCTCTGCCTTGTACATTTCATCTCTGTGAAACAAACTCATCCCTTTTTATTTGCTGCCAAAAGTTTGTTCGCTTAAGTGAAAAGCTCCGTCAGATTTTGACTTGTTTCGTTTTCGTTAGTATGCATCCTCTTGTGCTGTGTTACTAATGCCAGAGTGAACAGTCAGATTCATGGATCTTCTTATGTAGCTTTTGGCAAGGCATATCTATATTCTCCCTCATTCCATGTTATAAAACTTTTACCATATGCACAAGAGCGTACATTCTGTGGACGTTGGTCAATATAAATACCAAAAGACTGTCTTGTAGATAGATGTATCATAATAACATGTATGAAACAGTTTTTCAAAGA
>JAANSM010001160.1:0-20391 GCA_036850725.1 Orchesella villosa | reverse complement strand
AACCAGCAGCCGATGATGCTAGACCTGCTGCAGTAGGAAAGTTATTCTCCGAGCAAATATGCACATTCCATTGGAGCTCTTCTTCCGTCAGCTTACCTGCGCTTCGTGCACGATCCTTCACTAGAACCACAAACCGCATATTATGTGTATTTATGACTAATCAAAAGAGATGTCAGACAATACAAGGTATGCATAATTTTTACATTCATTTCATGACATTTCATTTGCGTTACAAAGCTTAGAAATGTCAGACAAACCATGGCTGTCTGTCTCACTTCAAATGAGTATTAGTATAATGCAATACCAAATACCAACCTTCAGATATGCATGCTAACAACCTCGGATTGTCTAAACTTTCTTCGGTTCCATTTAACCACATTCTGTCTTTAGAGAATTTTGAACTAATTGCAACGGTTGTTTTAGCACACATCTAAAAATCATATTTTCATGTACTTTTACATTAAAATAGTAGTACTACTGGGTAAATTACTCTCGAAATAAAATGTTTGTTTCATTTAAAGATGAAAAATACGTACATGATCCGTGTGTAAAGTACCGCTGAGTGAATCATTTAATGGAATGATTAGTTTCTCATCTGTCTTCCCCCCTGGTAAATGAAAACTTTTGTTAGAACCCAGTTTGGTTATTTCGAAAAACTATTTGAAGTTTGTATTTTTTCTTACAATATTTGATGACGGCTATATTTACGGGAGCCACGCAAGTAACACTTTTCACTGCCATTTTTAATTGGTGAGAAAGGTTAGGACTTTGTTGCATCAATTATTTGAGTTAACACTTTGAATTATCAGCCACCAGACACCAGATCCAAACAACTTCTGTAACATGAATGAACGATTCGTTCAGATACATATATAGAAAGCGAAAGGTAGGTGAAGAGGTTATATTAGAACTTGACTGTGAGCAGAAAATGTAAATTTTTCTCATCAGAGTTGCGTAACGCATGTTATGCATCAGAGTATGAAGTAATGAAAGTTGAATTTCTTTAAAAAATCTAGTTTTCCTGATTCTAATTTCATATTTAGATTGCAAAGTCAAGATATATTTATCCAGGCTGATCATAATAGCAATTATTTATGTACTATTGCTTCTTTTACCGATTGCTGATGTTGCAACTTGAACCATTTGAATTGAAGGCACTTTACTTTTCAGGCAAGAAGTACGAAGCAACAGGCAATCATGACATGGGCTCATGGGCAACTAATAAAGTAACTGGGTACATTTACTTTAGTAAAAGTAGCACACAGAATGGAATGGAATGAAATGGAAATATAATAAACTCAAAGAAAAGGCTACCTTAAAAAGATGATGTTGCAATAGAATAGAAGCATTGTCCTCACGAAATGTGCAAATAGGTATACATATTAGCATGTACCAGTCACCAGTGCAATTTTGGCTGTACACTGTCACTGTGCGTATAAAGTATACTATGTTAGCTACAATACAAGTCAAAAAGATTCAAACAAAGATGAAAAGTTGATAAATGTTTATTTTGGAGGATGCTTTTTTATATCATGTATGTCCCTACACTGTATATTTATCCACAATGCATGAATGATTATAATGAACTTTAACGAAAAGTAAAGTTCTCAAGTCTCTGGAAGTCTGACTTCTCTCAGGCTATGACAGAATATAAATGCATGTAAAGCATGTGTACTACTAACCACTAATAATCGCTCTTATGTTGACTTCAATTGAAGCTGATTGAAATAATGGCGTCATAAAAATGTTATAGTAGATACAACTCATGCTTTTTAGGAATTGGTTTCGACGCAATACAAACATGGAATGTACTTATGAAGTTTTACACTTCCAAGTTCCAACTTCTGCACTTTCATACTTTGCAAATATTATCTAGATATCTCGGCTGGTCATTATTGCGGCATTCACCAGTTGCTTTGCAATTATTAGTGAGAGTGAAAGTCAGCAGCGCAACAAAAATCATGACAGTGACTGCTATGAGTCAAAATATTAATGAAAGAACATAAAACTTAAGGACGCCTACAAACCGAGTCTCTATGAATGTGAAGGTACGCGAACAAAGAACTTTTTCATTTTTTATAAAATTCTGTTTGACTCCAGTTTATCCTTTTACTATTATCTATCTATATATATCTTTATGTAATGCGTATGCATGCATGCACAGTATTATGAAGTTATGATGGACTAGATGAATTCCAAGATATATATATATATTAGATATACACAGACACACGATATTTATGAAAATCTCACAAACTGCAAGATGACACTTGAGGTTAAGATTTAATACTGTGTTCGTGAGACTTACAATAATTATAATATAACAGTAAGTACCGTATGTTGTAAGCAAATGAATAGCACTATAACTTGCATTAAACATCAAAAGTCAAGACACCTANATAGCACTATAACTTGCATTAAACATCAAAAGTCAAGACACCTAAAAGTTTTGCATTGCTTCCACTTATTCGGTGGCCACCATCTGACTTGGTGTGCATGAGTTGGTGCGACATTGTTATAGCTTTATACGTTACATTACAACATTATAATGTTGTAATGTACAAAGCTAAAACAATGCTCTACAACATCAGCACAATATATATTTTTTCTTTGAAAAAAAGCAGTGACTTCAAGCATGGATGTCCGTCCAGATCCATGAAATGAATAATATTCAAAATTCTACACACATTCATCATTCAATCGTACATTTTTATGAAATGCTGCTCAAAGCTACCTTGAATGTTATACATTGTGGCTGGAGTTGTCGAAGTCAACACTCCAAAGCCATGTGAAAATCTTGATTTGTAGTTGTATGTATTCAATTGTGGTTGTAGGTTATAGCCTACAACCACAATTGAATTTGTACATAAGACGATGTTCACATCATTCATATATAACAGTTCGGTTCATGTTTAATAGTAGATGTATACGGATATTTTCATACATAAGAGATCCCAATCGGTTTCATACATCCCTATGTAATCTATTTGGTTATATATACACATATATATTATCCTCACTCCAGAAGAAGACTCCACCTGCTGCAGTTCTATCATCCAATTGGGTTGTTGTGGCAAACGCTTTGAACAGAAATACCGGACAAGATCTTTGTGCTCTAAGACTTTTTAGGAGAGTAGAGGAGCTTATACACTTGGGTTGGAAGTTTGGAAGCGAAGAGTGGTAAAACTAGGACAAAAGTAGAGCAAGTTGTACCGGACGAGGGAAGCGGATTATAGATATATGCAGATGTAGAATGCAATGGTAGAGGATAAATGCACAGCATGCAATACCTACGCACAGCGTAGAGAAGAACCAAGAAAGAACGTCTGTCTGTTGAATGCTGCTACTTCTTCATTCTTTGATCACAAAGATGAAAACATGAAAAGATTTTTTACCAAGAACTTTTGTGTTGACCGTTGTATTTTTTTGTCGACTGTGTATTATTTTTTTATTTGTTTGTGTTAAGTAGCAGTGACAGTTGAATTCAATGATTGCATTGCATTGGTTGTGACTCTGTGGGAGTTAAATATATTTTGGGTACTGCCAAGTGCCTACTCCAATAATTGATAATGTAAGTCTCTTAAATTGTAAATACTTATATTATTTTGTTATTATTCATCGATTTGAAACAATATCTTGAATATTATAAAGGAAATGTTGTCACTTATGTTGTATGTATGACTTTGTCATTTTAGCGCTGCCCTCGCAGGCTTTATTCCTGTACATTACATACTTTCGTTGGGACTTGACATTAGCTTGGGATTTAGCGGTGACGGGTATTAATTGGATTGGTGATTGGTCTCATTGGTCTGCGTATATTTTTATACTATCAACTATAGACAAAAGAAATAACTGGATTCAAAGGTTGAAGGTACGTTGTCTGTTGTGCTTCTACTATTGACTATAGTCTACCAGAACTAGACTGTTGACTGTACAATTTATAATTTACATGTATTAACTTTCAATTTGAAATGAATAATTACAGCGATCAATTCGCAATAAGTTGTTGGTAATACATTTCGGTATGATTATTATATTGTATAGCACGCAGAAGAGGAAGAAAGGTAACTAGAATGGCGGAAAGTCAGCAGCAGATTGATCATTACGACTTCATCAATGCTCCACAGTTTGTTGATTTTGATGATCTGCAATCTCAAGATGATCCAGATGCTGATAAATTCTTTGGTAAGCCCATTAACCGTCTTTCACCAACTGATTCGTACTCGCTCTAATCTAATATAATTAATTTGCATCATTCAGCGGATTTATTTTAGTGTCTTTACTTATGTTTGCCCTTGTTTGGTTTTTGCAATTGTAGAAACTCATCGAGAAGAGGATGACTTTTTAATTCCACTGGATGTTGACTGTATTAGTCCTACTGTACAACTATTGGATGAGCAGAATGTACACTATTCTAACGAAGCCAATAAAGCAGCTATGGCAGCTGGTTTGGAGGATGTAAAAATTGAATACTACGCGAGTCCTCAGCAGTCCACAGGACTTTCACAACCTTCCAGTGCGAATAAAAAGTCTACTTCTAGCTCAACTTATGGAACACCCCTCGGAGGATCTGTACTCACAACTTCATTTTTCACTCCCACTGGTGGAGAAGACAAGGAAAATGTAACCCCAACATCTGAAAAATGTTCGACTATTAAGAAGTCTGATGGAAAATTTGCATCGCCAAATGAAATTAAAGAAGAAAGAAATAATCGTGGTATCTTAGCTGAGCGTGCATTAGAGGGTAAGGAAAGATTGTCGTAATTCATTTGTACAAAGGAAATCTTAATTACTTAGTATGTACTATTGCGTTGTGATTATATAATAATAAACTTTCATCCTAAATTGCTTTTAGGGATTCAAAGTCTTAGCTTGGACTCTCCTCTCACAATCAAGTCTGCAAAGAAAATTGAAAGCAACACAATTCCTACACAATCTTTGATGTCACAGCTGGATCAGCTTGTTATTGTTTCCAGCGATGAAGATGACATATTGGACGATTTCACCTATTCAGATTCAGGAAACACTGCGCCTCCACAAGCAAATCAGTTTCTGGTTCAGCAGACTGAGTCCGAATCAAACTACAGTACCTTTAGTCTTCAAAAAACTACATTTCTGGATATTTCAGAATCAGGAGCAGATAAGGAAAATGGTGGTGTCAAAAAAGACTCTTCTGTAGATGTTGGCGATGTTACTGTAGTAGCTGACCCGTTCAAGTCTCCTGACAAACAGGAAACTGTTAGCGATGAATCAGACCTCGAGTCAGATGGCTTTGGAAGTACGTCAGTGGAATTAGGAGCACACGTCAGGAACATCTTAAAAAAGTTAGACGCCGAATTGAATTTGGAAGATGACAATCTTGGAGATGAAGACGGACCTCGGTATTCTATATTGGTTGCACCAAGTGTCGGACAACAAGTGCATTGGAGTGCAGGCGACACTGATACCCATCAAATTATTTCTAACACCGCAGATGAAAGAGAACTGAATGTTAGCTACGACGTCGAGGAAGTTTTTAATGATCAACTAGGAACTCATAAAAGCATTGAAGATGGTCCTATTAGTGATATGGACTTGTTTGATACGTCTTCCGTTTCCACAATTAGTATTATAAACCGCAGAGCTTCTAGTGTTGGAGATTTGATCCAAGCCTTAGAGATACAGCCTAAGGAACGGAACTTTCAAACATTCGGTTATAACCCACGTGCTGGGATTACTATTCCTAAGACACCGGATGTACCTAACAGGTTAGTTGTTTTTATGGACAAATATAACTCATGCATGCACCAATAATACACATTATAATATACTTGAATTTGTAGTAGAGAATCTGAGAGAAACACCAAGAACAACCGTGATTCCGGTAAAAGTTCTGGGTACTTTTTTGAAGTGGAGGTATCACAACCGACGCATTCTAAAAGTGTTCGTAGAGTATCTAGTTGTGGGGACCTCATTAAGCTTCAACAAAAAGCCAAAGCCAATGCACAACTGCCATCCGTTCGTCGTGGTTTGACGATACCTCGAACACCTGACACTGCCAAAAGGTACAAGCACCAGGCTCGGAATAGAATTCATCACGATTTTTAAAGTGGTTATGCGGTGATATCAATAATCTAATGTCTCAGTGTATAGTTTTTTAAAGTTGACAATGGTTTAAAATGTTTCTTCCAGAGTTTCAAAGCGAAATGCCACTGATAAAAGTACAGCTTCATCGTTGCAAGCTTCTAAGCATACTGTACCTCCCAGAAATAACATAAAGACGCTTCCAACGGTGGCTGAACGGTTGGCAGCAGCGCAGAATCGTAAACCCATGAAGGCAAATCATTATGTTTCGATGGCTGAAGCTATGATAAAGTATCAGAAGAATACTCCTGATAGGTTTAGATCACTTCCAAGAGGGCAAGTTCCAGAAAAACGTAAGTTTAGTTGGTTCTGGCGCTGCTTGTTTAATTTATGGTATATACATCAGAATGTGGTTTTACTGAAGTTTATTTGGTTACAGGAGCCGCATCTAACGATTCTAGAAAAAGGGCATCCCCGTCACCTGGTTGGACGCCTGAGTTAGCTACGAGTTCACGATCTAGAGCTGATTCCTTTACTGAGAGGAAAGAACATGTAAAGTAAGTGTGTGTTCTGGTTACTGAGATCAATTTGTATTGCATAGTTGTTAGTTGTTGTGTGACTTTTGTATATAATATATTGTAATGGGTTCTAACTCAGGCCGACTACTTCCAAAGCCGCTCAGAATTGCCCTGTACTTCCAAAGAGGGTTGATCTAAAGCCCACAGTGCCAAGGCCTTTTAATCTCAGTTCAGCCCATCGACCAAAACCTGTTGCAGTGACAGTAATACATAACTTGCTTAAATAATCGAAGCTAGAATGTCGTTTCAATGTAAGCGATTCAGGAATGATCGCATATTAACTTTTTTATTTCGATTTTACAGCAGAAAAACGAAGATGTGGTCGATTTTAAATTCAAGGCCCGTCCAGCTCCTAAAATTCTTCATGAGACTGTTGTTGTTAACAAACCGAAGTTACACAAAGTAACACAGCCCATGTCTCCACATTTTGCTTCTGACGACCGACTTCGTGAACGCCAGCAGAAACGAGCCAATTCAGTTCCTGTTAGTATTGTCACTGCGTATATACCTTTAATTTAGTTTAATCTTTCTAGTCATTAATTATTATTAATTTTTTAATGTTTAGAAGTCTCCTGAAACTAAGCAAGTAAAGCCTGCAGTACATGGTCAGCGGACATGCAGAATCCCAACCATTAACACTTCAATCCAGCGAGGTCATGTAGATGAACATAAAACGACCGTTGTTCAACCATTTAGTACTAGTTTTGAAGCTCGGCAGAATGAAACACTTCGCCGAAAAGAAGAAAAAGTTAGACAGGTAGCGTGTAAATACGACGTAAATTGTCTATACAAACCAACTTTTTGAATAAAAACTGCACTTGATGCTTGAAACTTTCCTTCTTTTGTAGGAACTTGAGGCTCAAAAAGTAAGAGAATTTCATGCTAATCCTGTGCCTAAGTTTACAACCAAACTTCCAAAAAAGAAACCAGTGGAATCTACTAGTGTGGAACCGTTTAATCTGAAGTCTGATGAAAGAGGAGCTGCATATCAAGAAGCATTTAAGAAAAAAGTATATCTTTGCATTGCTACACTAAAAACATTTATATCTAAAAACATAAATGTAGACGGAATCTAGATTATTAATTTCTGTCAATTAGTTGGAAGAAGAGGAACAGCATTTGAAAGAGCAAGCAGTCTTTCATGCTCAACCAGCGGACGTGATTTATAAGCCACCATTCGAACCTGAAAGACCTGCAAGAGTAATTGAAACACATGAGTTGAATTTGGCTACTGAAAAACGAGCTGCAGAGCGTGAGCATTTCGACGAGCAAATTAAAGAAAAGGAAAGAGAGGAAGAAGAACGCAAACGAGAGGTATGACATGATAACCGATTATTATTGACCTGTTGGTAAGTCAAATCAAAGTAGCATTTTCTTAGGGACTTCTTTATTCAATTTTTTATATGTAATATTGGCGCAAGGAGCAAGCGAGAATGGAAGAACTTCAGCGACAAGATGACATTGAAAGGCGACGCCAGTTGGTACATAAAGCGCAACCATTCAAAGCTCCAAAGCCGTTTCAGTTGAAGGCGTCTTCCAAACCGTTAACAGTGCCACAAAGTCCTGCATTCCAGGCATTGCCATCTGATAGAAGGATTAAACCCCAGAGTCCATAAACATAATTTAAAATTATTTTACAAGCAATGGATTTTAAGCTGCTCGAATTGCAGTTCAAGTTACATCTGTGGTTTGATTTTGTATTTATCTGAACTAGATTTAATGCTAATTGAAAAGTTGTATCGAGTTTTTTTTAAATAACCGTTGCTTTTAGTCAAGGTATGCAATAAAAGGTTATGTTTATGTAGTCTAATGTATGGAATGGAATGCGATTCCAGTTTTTATGTAATATGAAAAGTAAGGTGTATTTGTATATAGTATTAAATCCGACATACTTGACTCTTTGATTCTCTTTACTCTATTTTTTATGTAAGTAATAATCAAATGTAATTAACATTCATGACGGTATACAAATATTAAAACAGGGATTATAGATGTGAAATTTTCGAAAAACCAAAATCAAATAAAAATGTTCTGGATTATAAAAATAAAAAGAGCGAGTACGGGTTTACTGACGATGCGAAAAAGAAAAATTCACTTATTTGAATGAAAGTGTGAAATGAAATGCGATATTATATAGTATTCATAAGATGCAGAAACATCTGTGTCTGTAGTTATCAATTACTCTGAATTGAGTAAGAAATGATCATTTAAAACAACGACATTGGTTATCATTTACTACGTTTATTCATTTACAATGCTTGTGGCAATAATTTACATAACGGAACGCTTTGCACAGCCAAACTGCTACTGCTTCGGATGTCGGAATCAGCAAGCAACAGCAACTAACTTTGTATATAGGACATGGTTGTTTTGTTGATAACTAACTAATCATTCGTTGAATTCCACCGAACCATATTATGACTCTTCCTGTTCATATTTATGGCATATGTGCTTCCACAATTTCTGAAATAAAAAATGGCAAATGTCAAACATCGTACAACTGACAAGTAATATCACATCACTTCACCACCCACTAATGACTAACTTAAAACTTACCCCACGATTCATAGATTCAAACATGCTGGTGGAAGTTACGTCGAACGCACGCTCGAAACCAAATGCTCCTACTAAGCAAGCAAGAGCAAAGGTTGAGGTCCTTCTGAAGACGGTGTTGTAAACGGTATTGACGAAACCCATGACTAAAAATGAAAGAATTATTGTAAAATCAGTATTTAGTCACAAACAACAAAAATGACAAACAATGAACCTTGTTAAACCTCTTTCATTCATCATTACTTGAACTAGTAATTTCTCAAAAATTAATTAAGAAGGTCAGATCAACTTACCTGTAGATCGGAAATTAACTTCCTGAACAAATTGTTATCCTTATTTCTCAAGCAGTGATGAGATAATCTCCAAAATTTTAGAATCTGATGCACGAAAATTACAAAATCCAATTATCTCGAATAAATATCATCTGATTTTGATGTGAATAAATGACTGCCTTGAACAAAACTTTCAAGTCGGTGCCCAAGTTTCAATAAAGGGGGCAACTTAAACACAAAAGAATAACATTTTGATGTCTATGACTTCCCCAATTCTCAAATGCAGATCAGATACTACAACAAACAAATGAAATACACATACTACATACCATAAGCATAATGCATAATGGATTTTAAGCACACAACACAACTAGAGTATCTTAATACCTACCTACCGCACACAAAACAATGAGAAGAAAATTTTGACGGGTGGGGTAGAAGCTGCATGAGATTGTTTTTCCAGCAATATATTTCATTGAGAAATCTGTGTTTACATTTATACCTTTAAGAAGAAAGGAACAGAGTAGTTTACGGTTTAGTTTCTTCCAGAGTTAGCTAGCGCAGCGTAGCTTCCTGTGTTTCTCACCTCAAGTCCCCATAATTATCCGTATATTTTTTCGTCTTCCTGTCAATCACCGAAATATTATTTGGGTAAGTCATAAGTCTTAAGTTGATTTATAATAGTTAATTGTTTGGAGCGTTTGGAATTGATTGTATATTATTCGTTTCCTTTGGCTCGTATTTCTCAGTCATCAGTGTAAATCAGATAATTAACTGGTGACTGGGGTTTGTCTAGCTGATTGTTAACTTACACTTACAAAATAAATTGCTTAGACCATAGACTTGAAAGAAAGCTGAAAGCAGATAAATGTGTGTAGTCGATAATGTTTAAAATCTTACATCTAGCAAGTAACAAGCGATGTTTAGTATCAAGCGTACTTTGTTCATAAATGCTAGACTTCACTATCACACTATCAACTATTGACTATGTATTTTCTTGCTGCCTTCAGTAGATTGAAAAAGTTAAGCAGCAACTGTTGAATGCTAATTAATTGAATTGAGTTTTACATTTTACCGTTGACCGTGCCCGAAATGAAGTATTGGCAAATTGGTATTGCTTGCACTGCTCCTATTCAATTTTCAATGGTAATGGAATGGTCGCCACTCTTTTAACATTTAATGTTGAATGTTTAACTGCTTCGATTAGTGGGTTAGGGTTAGGAAGGGAAGGATGAAGGATGAAGGAATGTTTCATTTCTCATACATGTCATTTTGCATGTTGACAGCAGAATGCAGTTCATACTATCTTCGCTTTTCTTCATGGTTTTAAAAGAATGATATCATCAATCATAGAAATATATACATGCAGTGCTTGTACACTACTATGTGAATTATAGATGGTTAATTATGTAAATTACTATGCATATTTTGCTTGCGTACACAAATAGAAGATGTACAAAGGCAAGACCGGAAATCGATACAAGATATGAAGATGCATGGGCTTTAGAGTACTCATCATCATGACTCAGGATTTTTATGAGTCAGAAAATAGGTTAAGATAAGAATAAAGAACCACAAGTGACAAGCATGTTTGTTGGAAGATCTGCTGTCGTTGTGGTTGATCATGTACACATTCAAGTAAAAGCCAATATAAAGCAAAGTAATGATTAATTCAAGTCAAAGTTATTCATTCTTTCTGTTCAAATAGGAATCTTGGACAGTGATCATTGCCAAATTGACCAGCTCTTGGGTTGTGATTTTCTACGTTAAACAAAAAACATAGTAATCCAATTCAAATACAATGTCGAATGAGAATAAAACAGCGGTAAGTTCTCATTTAACTTTAAAATGTAAATTACCTTTTGTTTGTAAATGGAGTAACAAAAATATTTCTTTATTTAAAGGCTTCCGATAATGGGACTCAAGGATATGTCGGTTTTGCCAATCTACCAAATCAAGTCCATCGTAAATCTGTTAAAAAAGGATTTGAGTTTACTTTAATGATCGTGGGTATGTTGAAGTCTACAATCTATTGCTGTATGTGTTGTAGAGGTTGGAGGATTTTAGTTAGTTAAGTTTAGGATGTAAGTCTATTTTTGGATTGGTGGTTTTAGGTGAATCTGGTTTGGGCAAGTCTACTTTAATCAACAGCCTGTTTTTGAAGGATCTTTACCCAGACAAGAAAATTCCTGATGCCAAAGGTAACATTTATTAAACTTATCAAACTTTTTAAAACATTATTACAAGTTTTATAAATGTGTCTTCGGTTTTCCTTAGACAAAGTTCATAAGACCGTCAAGACCAATGCAAAAACTGTTGAGATTGAAGAGAGGGGAGTTAAACTTAGATTGACAGTTGTGGATACACCTGGCTTTGGAGATGCAGTAAACAACGAAAATAGGTGTGAATGTGAATCAATGGTGTGAATAACCATAATTTTATATTTTCAATTGTGGGTGTAGGTTTTGTTTATATGAATTGTAATTTTTACTCACCGAGTACAGCTTTTCTCCCTTGGTAAAATACATTGATGACCAATTTGAAAAGTTCTTCCATGGCGAGCGAGGGCTTAACCGCCGTAACATTTCAGATACTAGAGTCCATTGTTGTTTTTACTTTATCTCGCCTTTTGGCCATGGGTAATACATATAGTCTACTAACTATTAAACCTGAATAAAAGCAGCATTATAACATATAACGAATTCTGCTAATCAATGCTTACAACTACTACTGCACATTCTACGTTAACAGGTTAAAGCCTTTGGATATAGAGTGTATGAAACAGCTCCATCAAAAAGTTAATATTGTCCCAGTAATAGCAAAAGCGGACGTCCTTACTAAAAAAGAGGTTACGGATTTAAAAAAGAGGGTTAGTTGATTAGATTAGTTGTAGATTTTTGTACATGGTATACTGAAAAAGTCATTGTAAAGCTAATTAACAGTTCTCGAATCTGTTGTATTGTTTTTGGAAAGATTTTACAAGAAATTCAAAGCAATGGGATCAAAATATACAGTCTTCCAGAAGTTGATGAGGATGAAGATCAGGATTACAAAGAAGAGGTTCGTCAACTGAAAGATGCCATGCCATTTGCTGTTAGTGGGTCTTCAAACTGCATCGAAGTTAAGGGCAAGAAAGTTAGAGGACGGTAAGTGCATTTTAAATATATTATAACTCGTTTAATTAAATTGCAACAAGCTAGAGCAAGTTTTCTCTTCTGATTTTAATATTTTAATGTAATAAATTGTATTATACTTTGATGCAGCCTTTACCCATGGGGTGTGGTGGAAATCGAAAACCCAGAGCATAGTGACTTCGTCAAACTACGAACGATGCTAATCACGCACATGCAAGATTTGCAAGAAGTTACTCAAGAAGTTCATTATGAGAATTACCGGCTTCAAAAGCTGGCTCAAGAAGCCCGAGCTGGTGTGAAAGCAGAGCTAATTCTTGATCGGAAGGATAACGTAGCAGATAAAGATCAGATGAAGAAAATTCTCGAGGAGAAAGAAGCTGAGCTTAGAAAAATGCAAGAAATTATGGCAAAGATGCAAGCTGAAATGAGTGTTCAAAAAATCTAGGCCAAATAAAAAACAAAGAACTCACATTTCATTAAAATAGCCAATGATCTATGTACCTTATTTGGTACACCATTTTTAATATGCAAGTAGTCAGAAGTACCAAGTACCATTATAGAAATTACTTCTTGGTTATACTTTGCTTTTTTATGGTATAAAT
The DNA here is from genome assembly GCA_036850725.1 of Orchesella villosa. Classification (NCBI taxonomy): domain Eukaryota; kingdom Metazoa; phylum Arthropoda; class Collembola; order Entomobryomorpha; family Orchesellidae; genus Orchesella; species Orchesella villosa. The sequence continues at coordinate 7,189 of JAANSM010001160.1, read as the reverse complement.
GACTATGACTCAACAGAACTAGGTTTGTAACATTTTTGTACTGCAATTTATGCTTATTATTAGTTTTACGTGTACGTAAACTGTGTATCTCGACCTTAATGCAATTGCTTTTGTGTGTTATTGTTTATGGAAATTGCTTGGAATAGTGTATAGTAATTTCTATTATTTCTGAACAAAATCATGGTTTCATGTGTTTTAACGTTGTACCCTTATACGTGAAGACTGTTAAATTGTGGCCAACCAAATTGTATTAAGAATAAATACTGTATTAAATTCTTCAATACATTTTCATGTTCGGTACAAGGGTTCGTGGAGACCGGTCATATATTTTCGAATCGTTCATATTTTGTAGGTAATGTAGAAGTAAATGACAGACTTTTTGGCAAATTCTTGCAAACGGAGATGTCCGCATGACTTGAGTGGTAACAGATTTGTCTGCCCTATATGAAGTTAAGGCTTGAGCATATTATTTTTATACTTTCTCCATAGTAGAATCATATACATAGTTTTTGGATTTGCGGGACTGACGGCATCAGAGCAGATCATTAATGTTAGGCAAAAGCTAATATACATGCCCTTACTCCTTACCTCCTATGCACACCCCTTTCTTCATGTCTCACTAAACCCATTTCTGTCATCTTCAGGAGCCACCAAATAGGTTCATTGTGGTTTATGCAATTATTATGATTATTACCAGTTTTACAACATGGGAAAAGGAAACGTTCCGTACTATGTAACAAAAAGAGTACTATGGATAGTATGGGAGCACGCGTTACATACGTCCTCGGATCCACCACATAAAAACCCCCCATGGCTGTCTTCTGATTGTCCATCTAACGCGCTTAACCATTGATGTTACTAACTTGGAAAGCTCTTACGAAATACATCATCAGAAATTATGGCAATCGAGAGTGAACTCTCGATCATAAATAACGCGTCAAAAGAGAATGCTGTAAAATGTATCGTATGAGCTATAGTTTTATAACTCCAGCGTAGCATATGTATAAACAATCTCATTTGCACTCCAAATTTTCATACATCTTAAGCAAATAGTAGCTAAAGTAGCTTCTTTTGTTTGTTGTTCTTCCAATGTCCAAACGGTTGCATCGCGAAATGAGGTTGGGGGCATGAAGGATTTTATTTTCATATGACGTAACTACTGCGTCAGTGCACTTAAAAAAGTAAGCCATAAAATAAAGAAGGCTAGAAGATATCGTTTCTTTCATATGTATAAGGGTCAATTAGTAAACTTTGAAACAGCCGGAAACTTTAAAAAAACCCTTGGTTCCATTACTATTCTCCATTGATTCCTTTCTATTCTCAGACTTTCGTTGGGGTTGATTCCTCACTTGACCTAATAAATCCGCTCTAAAAATCCATTAATGACCAGCATAATATAGGCAACGGAAAGACTTAATAAAATCATTCTTTTAAAAATTACGTGCACACATATTTTCTTTTAACAGATTTTGAAGAAACCATAATCTAAATTCACCACATTTTCTCATGAATCCATAACATAACTATATATATACCATACTATTTTTGTGTTGGCCAAGTGGCCAAATAAGTTGACAAAACTTTTGTACAAAACTATAAAACACTCATCCAACTATAGCTGTTTAAGTATCCAAAAGAAGGTAAAACCCAAGTCCAGTTATTTACTAGTTGGTTGCGGATGCATAAAAAGAAAGTTTTTGTGCGTTTTTACCCACTCCTATACACAAGTTAACTTCGTTTTCTGCATCATCTCCTATTCTCTTGATGGAAAACAACGGAGGATATGAACCGACTTGCAATGCAGTGTGTAGCAACTTTCCTTGGTGAAAGACGCGGAGAAGCGTTCATTCATAAAGCTTAGCTTAGAAGAAGCTACGACATTCATGAGATGAGATGAGACCAACAAAGAATATAGCTCAAAGCTTCTGGTTTTAGTCCCCTTTCTCTCTCCCGTCTGTGCTGACTTAAGTAATGGGTGCAGAGTGCATAGCATATCATCGCTTCAGAAAAATAAGAAGAAGAAAAAACTAACTAAAATTGGCTATGACTTCATTATACACAAAGAAACAGTATTTCTTAAAAAACACCATTGTAGTTGGTAGTCGTACCTAATCCGGTAGCTGTATTTTTTTGGACTATATGGGCATTATTGCATTGGTGAATAGTGAACAAGCTACTAACAAAATGAAAACACGATGATAGCATGCATAGAATTAAGAATTTTAGATACGTACTAGTATGCAACGCAATAATAAAAGAAAGTTCATTTTAAGGAAGAGGATCAGTATGCCTTCCGGATAATGATGGTATGGTAGAGGATATTGTATTGTGTGTATATGAGCAGTAAGTCAACTCTTCCTCCGGCGGACATCATACTTTCGGATTACTACTGGACTTGTAAAGCGGAACCCATAGAAAATTCAAAGAGTTGCCTTTTACTGCTCCAATATTTTTTTTCCTTTTTTCTACTAGTCATTGTTCCATGTAGTTCGCTTTCTATAAGGATTGAGCTGAAGACACTTTCGTAAACAGCAAATTGAGAAAGATAGAAACACGAAGTTACGAGGGTTTAACTGGGTTTACATGTAGTTCATTTTACCGTTTCTTTCTTCCGACTTGCATGCTCAACTTTGAAATGATTAAAGTATATAGTATATGTATATTTACAGCAGTACCACTATCAACTATATATGTGCGTAAAAGCGAGTATTTTAATGTACTATGCATTCTCCTATCCATCTCTGAAGAACAAGATTTCAAGATGAGGGCAAAAAATATAGGCATATTCTACATGCATGTTTTGTTACATCAGTTCTTTGTTACACGAAGCTGGAGAATAGAATTTTTTGTGCGTTAGGTTTCCAGATTTTTGGGGGGACATGTACAAAAAAAATAATGTTCTTCTGTGCAGCGAAAAACTGAAGTGAATGAGAATAAAAAGTGAAAAAAGGGATGGAATGGATGGATGGGAGAAGAGATATATATATGAGATGTACACTGAAAAGTAAGCAGGAGGAGATGGCTTAATAGCTGACAAATATGGAAGCTTATTTCGTTTATTTTTTTTCTCCCTTCTTTGGTTAACTTGAGGGCGATCTAGGAACAACAACAGGAAACAAAACAGCATTGCTTCGGAGTGTAGAAAAGCATAATATTATGAAGTCAATGAGAGAAATAGAGATGAGGAAAGGCAGAGTAAGAGGGTTGCTCAATAGCATCAGTAGTAACAACTCAACTAAAACATACATAAACTCCATTCTCTTGTGGTAAAGTGGGACTGCGAAAGTACAACAAACTATTGGAATATGGTAGAAAAAGGCGAAGGAAAAAAGAAACATCTTTCATTGGACTCTAGGGCAAGATAACTCTCTCGGGAGATGGGAATTGTGTATGTTTCTACTTGCCTTTATGACTACTACTATATAGTAGAGGTAGAGAGTTGGCTCCGTTGGCTCACACGTTTCTTAAGACAGGGAAAGAGTCGTAACGTATTGCGTACCAAAAAGTTAGCGATGTGGGCTCCCGCTTTTTATGGAAAGGTAATAGGTTAGTTACGGAAACATAAACGAGTAGTTGGCTCAGTTTTATCCGCATGTAAAATTCCAGCCGAGGGCGAAGGGTTACTCGTTACTACTCCTACTCCACGCATTTTAATTCCACTTCCAACAATGGCTTGGGTGAAATTCAAAAAGCTAGTTGAGAACGGGTGTTAGATGTTAGATCAAGATGGTTATGTACGTATTGTATAGCCACCAATTGACTACATTAATTATAGTTTTAAAAATGATGGGCTTCAACTCTTGGTTTTGTTGTAGATCTAACATCCTTCAATTTTCTTCTTGTGTCGTATTATCAAAAGAGTAAATGCTATTCAAAGGATGAATAATGAGTGCTGCAAAGTGTGAGTAAAAAATTGTTTTCAGAGACAAAATTATACTCCTACTCCACGCATTTTAATTCCACTTCCAACAATGGCTTGGGTGAAATTCAAAAAGCTAGTTGAGAACGGGTGTTAGATGTTAGATCAAGATGGTTATGTACGTATTGTATACCCACCAATTGACTACACTAATTATAGTTTTTAAAATGATGGGCTACAATTCTTGGTTTTGTTGTAGATCTAACATCCTTCAATTTTCTTCTTGTGTCTTATTGTCAATAAGAGTAAATGCTATTCAAAGGATGAATGATGAGTGCTGTAAAGTGTGAGTAAAAAATTGTTTCAGAGACAAATTGAGACACATAGGACTTTCTCACATATAATAACATATATTTTAATTAATCTCTTGATACAGTTAAATATCAATATTTTAATTTAAAAATCGACAATAAAAACGCGAAAAATAAAAGTAAATTGAAACTATAAAACTTATATGTTGTATATGGGGTAACGTAAAACAGTTGTGTATCTTACCATCAACCGTAAATATAATTTATACATAGGAGTTATACAATAAAATGTCTGACTTCAACAATTTTTTATACATGATAAACAAGTAATTTGATAATACAGTTGACAGTATAATTTTTTTGCTACATCATATATACATTTATTTATACACTCAACTATTCCTAATTTGTAACACAGATCTTCTCTGATATTCTCCTTATGACAATGAGATAACTACACATAGGACTTGGCTTTGCGTTTACCAGTGAATAATTCCATAACAAGGGTATCAGTTTATCAAAAGAGGAAGTAGAAATACTTTCTAGTACGAGTTTGGCAAATCCTTAGTCTGAGTTACAAACAAGCAAATGGCTAAACAAAATGGCAACTGATGGATTCAACTTGAACTATTACTTCAATCTAGTCTAACTTAAAGCTAAGTTAATCCTCCTAACACAAAATTTTGGCTTCTCAATAATGACTCTAGTGTAGTACTCTGTCTGTAAAGTAAACCATATAGAACAGCACAAAATTACAAAAACCATAACATGGCATGAAGTTCCCATTTGGAGTTACATACGTGTTTCCAAACCTGTCAATCTGTTTCAGGTGAGTTTTCTCTTCTCTCTCAAAAAAGTAAGTTAAAGCGTCCGGTGGGAGTACAAAGTTATAAGTTACTTTTTAATTATGACTCCACGAGTTATCCTACCTCCTCTCCAACTCCAATATGGAGCTTGTATGCACCAATCTGGGAACTGACGTTGACTGAAACCTATTTTTATTAAAAATGCTTATGCAGATGCAGACTAATAACGTAACAGTCTACCCAAAACTAATTATCATTTGCGTAAAACGAAACCTATGCCAATTTAAAAGAGCCACAATCGACAAGGGTACATGTGTATTTACATAACATATACAGTATTTACAAATCTCCTTCCGTTCCGACATATATAATGCTTATACCCGACAATTCCATACTAGATTGGATTCATTATCACCATTAAATGTTAAGGTATACATGTTTTATTACATAGACAGTGGATACATCCCTACTTCTTTGTTCTTTGTTACCAGTTACACAAATGCCCCACTAATTTGTAAGTATATATATGTATATCATGTTGTTTGTACGTTTCCTTCCTTTTACATTATTTGAAATGTAAGTACTCGTCTGACTAAAATCAAGTAAAATGCAGTCATGCTAGAGGTGAATGGAAGGAAGTCAGAATTTCTGGTATAACTTATAACATGGAGCAAATCACGAAGTTTGAAACTATCGTATAATATGTAAATAACATAACTCGCATACCCATTCATACTCGTACCAAAAACTTTATAGTACAAATTTTACTACATGTGTGTTCTAATTTAATTTTACTATCAGATTCATGGAATATGAATAAACTAAACTAGCCATTTCAAATTTTACAAAGTGTCTTGACTTCCAACTTTGAGACAAGTTGCAAAAATTATTTGACTAGAGATGTGCAGTTTTGCATATATCCTTTTATACCTTATGTGTAAAGGGCTCGCTTTCCTAAAGTAATAATTTTGAATTATTTATTCCCTGCCATCAACCATGATTTAGCCATAAAGGGAATAATATTACATATTTCCGAAATCCATTCACACGATGTTGTGTACCCGTTTCCGATACCACGTAAAATGTAAGTTTGTTTATACTTTATTGTGCACATGTTTACGTGTGTATATCGATATCCTTTGAGGAATGCTTATATGCTTGTGTTGCATGGAGCTGCAGTCGTAGAACGTGAGAAACGGATAAGACATATCGTACCACGTAGGCACTCCTGATAACACATTCACTTACTTTATGCGTAACAAATTATATTTTGTTTAGATAGTCTTGCTTTCCCTAATACTTTCACCTTTACTTTCTCTCGGAATTTCTCTGCAAAACATGATCTCTCCCTTGTGAGTACGATAAAGGGATTTAGGAAGGAAATATTATTTAGAAATGGGGACGCGAACTTGGATGCAAGTGAGCTTAGAGTGTGAGTCGAGGAGGATGATATTCCTATTACCGTATTACATACACATACTTATATATTTTATTTGTTACATGATCGCACAGTTTAGGCAAACAAAAATTGCACACTCACAAGCAAAGGACACACATATTTTGATAGGATGGAGTATAGAGTATGAATGACATAGCGAAGAGAGCCTGCAGAGTCAATTCCAAGTGAGTTTTTAAGAGGATGAGTGGTGTGTGGTGGCTTTAAAAACATGATAGAATTTATTTTTGCCATTTCCTGCCTAATTTCACAGGTGGGTTTCACACAAAGCAGCTTATGGCAATGTAAGCTGATATGATATAAGCTGGTGAAAATTTGAAGAGATGGATTTCGTATTAGCTTGCTTATCTAATGCCAACATTTTCATTCAATATACTTTGTGCAGTCGTTTTTTGCTTATTGAGTATGTAGTTTATTGAAACTATCTGTCAGGCTACTAAATATTAACAACTGTTTGTCCGTCCTCCATCCCACAAATTTTTGTACTTATATAAATCAAATACAAAACGTGGTTAGTTATATAATTTAAGTACTTTTGCAGCAGATTCAACATTGAAACATTTAATCAACGAATGGATTCAATGTTTTAGATGTTACATTCAGAGACCTAGACAGAGTGAGTTTTACAATTTCTTTGGTTACATTTGTGTTTCTCCTCTTCGTCCACAGCTTCAAGACTTTCACGAGGGAAAGAACAAGCTACCGTCATCCATACAAATTGTTCCGGACTGGGAATAGTCTGAAACTTTCCATTTTC
>JAANSM010001159.1:0-20393 GCA_036850725.1 Orchesella villosa | reverse complement strand
TTCAGACTTGTGTTTTTTAATCTCAATGGCAAGTTCGTTTTCGTTTTTCGAGATGAGCTCTAGCTGCGTGTTGATGCTGGCGGAATGCGTGTCCCCACGCTCTAGATCAAGATGCAGCTCACGATTCTCATCAGTTAGCTTCTTCACCAGGCTTCTCAATCTCGTCAGCTCCTGTTCAACTATAGCGATAAGCAAAAGCATTTAAAATAAACGTTTTAGCCCAAATTAAACACGTAAAATCCACTCAAAACCCCCGAATAAATCTAACTAACTAACCCTTGACTCTCCTCTCCTCGACCTCGCTAAAGAGACTATTGCCGCGACTGCTACCCCCTCCTTCCCTGGCATTAGATTCGACAGCACCACCGCCACAATTCTTGATCTGCTCCTTGAGCGCAAGAACTTCATTCTGCATAAGCGCATGCTCCTCCTCCCTCGTATTCTCAATCTCTTTAACTCGCGACTGAAGTTCCTTAACAATAGAATCCTTCCCCTCAACCTCCTCCGTCAGCGCAGCAATAGCATTTCTGAATCCATCCAACTGATCAGTTAATCTTTTAATCTTCTCCGTCTGCGTAGTCAACAACTCATCCTTCTCACATAACTGTGCACGCAATGTCCTCTGACTTTCTTTCAAACCTTCATAATCTGAATAATTTGATGTTCCAGCTCCACCTGATTTCACTCTCTTCAATATCTCTACTTGAGTTCGGAGTTGTTCAATTTCTTTTCCTTGCGTTTCATTCTCCTCCCTCGCTATTGTCATCTCCTCTGTTAAACTAGAGATCTTTTCATTCTTCAAGTTCTCCTTTGCCTTTGCTTCATCTCGGACCTTTTGGAGGGCTGATTTTACGTCTTTTTCTTTCAATTCTAACTCTTCTTTCAGGAATTCTACCTCTGTCGCGTGACTCTTTTTCAGGTTTTCTATCTTTAGCAACAACTTGTGGTTCTCTTCCTTTAGCTGCTCCATTTCTGCATCACTCTTTCTGCTGCTTCTTTTCCGGGTAGTTTAACCTTTATTTTTAACTCGCTTACAGCTACTGAAAATTGAAATTAAACTTCAAACCGAAAAGTGAAATCTTTAAAAAAAAGTACAAAAGTAACAAAATATAAACGTCGCGTACTTGATTAAATATACGTTTAAAACAACAGAATTAAACTGAAGAGTATTTAAAATGCGTAATAAATGGTAAACAAAAAATTTAATTGAAATAAAAAAGTGAAAACTGGTTTTTGCTTATGGAAATGCAGAAAGAGTGACTTTTTCCATTGTGTTGTTGACAAACCAACGGACAGGTACACAAAACTCAAGCTCCCGCTAATATCTCTGCTTATACGGTCGCTCTATGGGTTCCTGCTACCAATATACTAGACAAAGTAACATCTCAATGCTATGCTGTTGCTTTTCGAACAATTTAGTGTGTTTTCGAACGAATCGGAATCGAACGATATTACATGCCGCTATCAGAACAAATATTATGCAGTTTTGATGTGTTTTATGAACAATTGAATTCATTCTCAAACGTGTTTAATTTAACCATAATATTTAGTAAGAATAAGTAATACAGAAAAGGTTGTGGATGTGGGATGAATAAAACAGAAATAATTAAAATAAGAATAATTTAGACATTAGAAGAACTTGACTCCATCAATAGTAATTCCATCATTGGCTAACATGACCTCACATTTCCTAGTGCTCATCATACCGTTCAAAAGAATAGTTAAAACTCGTTCATCCATTCCAGTAAACGCTTTATCCTCAAGTATCTCGAACGCTGTAGCAATTCCCCCTTTCTGAAGTCCATTTGTTTTAGCATATTCATATAATCTTTCATACCACCTTTCCCTTGGAATAAACCAGAATATCAAACTATCAACTCCTTGACCGCTAAGGTGTTTTTCTTCTTTAGATTTTGGTTTTGGTGAACCTCCACCTTTGTCTAGGTACTCCGTGGTCGTTATCAATCAAGTAGCTAAATAATTCTGTTATGAATTCTTCTGATAGGTCACGGCTTATCTCGTTATTCGTGAACAGTGTTTCTGTTCTTGTTATTATAAACTGGTTCGATTTTGAACAGTGCGTTTGAAGCAGCTTTGTCCATACCTCGAACTGGCGCTTTCGACTTGATGGGTTCGGCTGGAGTCTATTAACGCATTTTATCACATTACTTTCATTTAGAATTACGTCATTTATAACTGATTTTAACTCATTTCATTTAATACTTACGTGAAAAGGGGTGGGAAATTGTAGAACTGCTCTATCCAGTTTTTAGATTGAGATCCAGATTCAATCGATTCCATCTTCAATGTTTCTCCCTTGATCCCACTAATCGGCTTTAACTATTCATGACAACGAGACGATTAAAGTTATCCAGTAAATTGTATTTACGAAATAATCAGTTGTCAATAAAGGTGTTGCAAAACCGCCCTTTAGTTTGAACAACATCACAGCTGAGTTACATGATTAAATTGACATTGAACTTTGTGTATACACCAAAAACTAAAACCTGCGATTCGATTCTTTTATTAGGAATTTCCAAGAGGTTACCTTTCAAACAAATGGAACTCGACACATCAGTATGAAGCATACGTTTCGTACCCCTCAGCGAACAATGGGTTTCTTCCTCAATCCTTTGTTTCGCTTAGAACTTTTTTAACGTCACTAATAGAGTATTAACTGGTAAACATTTATTGATTTAATTGCTCGAATAATCGTTTCAAGTTACCACCAGTTATTCATTAATGTACATATCCCTTTGGAACACAAATGACTATTTGGGATTAAAATTTTGAGGACATTAGAGGGTACTAGCTCATACAGAACAGCATGTAAATGGAGCATCAATTTTTAGATGTATTTGCTTCCATTGCGACACAGTTTTGAAACAAATTACTTATACAAAAGTACATGAAAATGAAAGTTATAGCATAAATACTTCCCCATGTGGATTTCTATAATTGTCGTTATTTAATTACCACTACGCATTTACGGACAATGAGAATTTCACAAATAATTGGGTTGTATGTTATTAGAATTCGAAGAATACTGTTCGTCAATTAAGATGCAGCCTAATTGGATACCTTACCGATTGAATTACATTGCCGTCATGGTGTAAATTTTAAACTGGTACTATACTGGGTTTTTTTGCTGTATTATCCTTGCAGACAATATGAAAATATCAAATATATGAAACTATGAAAACGACATTTACAAATGGGATTCAAAAAAAGCCTGTCGGACCGATTTTATCCCAGATTTTTCTACGAATGTACGAAGTAACTCCAACAATTTAGCAACAAATTCCATTGAATGCAATGTAATTAAACAAAGGAATAAAATATGGAGATGTAAATCAAACTACTACGACAAACCAGTATTATCAAATTATATTATAAAATCATATTATCAAATCAATGCATGAACTAATATCACGACAGTGCTCAATTTAGTTTGAGTTTGTATCTGTACCAATATATCAAGTAAAGTAACATGCAACATTATACCAGAATCCAAGTAGCAAACAAAAACAACCAAGATGAGAAGGTGATTGCAAATATAGGCACAATTCCACAATCAAATTTCGAAAAAATGGACACGTTTCTCAGATAGGAAAAGCGTGGGTTAAAATTTCTTCAAAAAATTCGAAAATGGTTGCTAGGTTTCATCTACCCCAACCGATATATCTAATAATCGTGGCAAACAACATTATAAAAGGATGGTGTGTTCTGGCTGTTAAACTTCCAAGTGTAATAAAATGATGAGAAGAAATTTGATTGAGTAGTAATACTTCTGAAAATAAAGTTCATTCATTAATTGTTTCTTATAGGTGAATATAAATGGTGCTGTGGGGTAGTATATTTAGATACCTATATGTTTTCCAGTGAGAATATATGTATGTTGCTAGTATTTGTGTAAAATGAATAGGTAGTAATAATGATAAATAAAAAAAATGAGAAAAACAAGTATAAGAAAGAGCCCAAGATTTAAGCTGTTTCAAGGTCTCTAGGAAAGTGTAAATAATTTCCTAGAGAATTCAAAATTAGGAGTGAAATAATATTGTTTTAGTAATGAAGTATAAGTAATGGTGTTTAAATGAGTTGGGCGTGATAAATAAAAAGGGTTTAAGAATGGACGAACTGGTTAGTTCATAATCACTTTTTGGCTGGAGCTCATCATTTTTTAGCAAATAGGTCAGTTTCATTAAAAGTAAACTTTAAGTTATCGAAAGAAGAGATAATAATGAATGTGTTTGTTGTTTGTTAGGTTAGTTGATAAATAATAAGTAATGTTGACGTTGACAAAGAAGTTGCGTCGTGAGCTAATAATATTGTTTTAGTAATGAAGTATAAGTAATGGTGTTTAAATGAGTTGGGCGTGATAAATAAAAAGGGTTTAAGAATGGACGAACTGGTTAGTTCATAATCAGTTTTTGGCTGGAGCTCATCATTTTTTAGCAAATAGGTCAGTTTCATTTAAAGTAAACTTTAAGTAATGATTGTTATTGAAAGAAGAGATAATAATGAATGTGTTTGTTGTTTGTTAGGTTAGTTGATAAATAATAAGTAATGTTGACGTTGACAAAGAAGTTGCGTCGTGAGCAGGAGAGCAGAGATGATCAGTCGTCGTCAAGTGATAAGCAAGGTGAAGGTCATGCTCATCAGTTCGAGTCCAACAACAACGACATTATCGCACAGCAACGGGGGCCACCCAAAAGAGTCTCTGTTCGTGATCGGCTACTAGTCAAAGAGGTACAAATTTTCAACATACAATCTCACCTCATCCAGTCACCAGTTCTCTGTTATGAACGGTTTGTTGATTTGTGTTAGGTCCAGGAGCTGAATTCTGCGTTGCCATCATCGTGCGAGCTAAAGTTCGACGACCCTGATAAGCTGCACGACTTTCACTTGACCATCACTCCCGATGAAGGATACTGGAGAAACGGACAGTTTCTTTTTCATGTACATGTCACTGAGGAATATAACTTTGCTGTGAGTTTTACACTTTTTTCACGCAATTATCGCATTTCAAAGTGAATTGAAGGTAGTTAGTTACATTCTTTACGCCCGGGCGGAATTACGATTAATATGCAAATATTTGAGAATCTTTGCGTTGGCCAAGGGAATAGTTTCTGGAAACTCTCAGTTTTTCATTTGTCACAATTTTTAAAGCAGGTGGAATTCCATTAAATATTTTAATCTTAAGCCCAGAATGCAACTCCCAATTTACAAGTGTAAAATTACCTTGGTGCTTTTAAATCTCTTCCTTGTTCCCTTGAACCTCGGGATGCGATTAATATGAAAATATCTGCTAATCGTTGGACAAACAAATATTGAATGGCTTCTTGAAACTATTGTGTTACGTTTCTCAATATTTTGATAATGGAAGTTTAATTTTAAGAGAGATTTTACCGTTAAGCCCAGAATGCAGCTACCCGTTTCCACGTGAACTCAAGCGTTATGGGATTTCCCAATACGTAATAGTGAAATCCATTCAATTGTAAATGGCAATTATGCACCGACCAGTTGTCACGATAAAATTCAGTTAATTTTAAGCAGCTGCATTATGGGCTTAAGTTCCAGTTGGGTAGCTTGTAGAATATGCATTGCATTGAGAGGTGTATAAATGAAAATCTTGTTGATTGTGTAAATAGCCGCCAATAGTGAAATGCTTGACGCGTTTGTGGCACCCCAATATAAACGAGGAGGGTTCTGTGTGCCTGAGTTTACTCCGCCAGTCGTCCATAGATGAGATGGGATGGGCGCCCACTCGCAGACTCAAGGATGTCGTCTGGGGACTCAACTCCCTTTTCACTGTGAGTAAATCTACCTATTCCATATTTTCTCCATGGAGATTTTCATGCTAATTAACCCGATTATTAAAACCCCCATAATCAGGATCTCTTGAACTTTGACGACCCTTTGAATTTGGAGGCGTCTGAGATGTACCAGAAGGACGCTCATGCGTTCCAACAGCGTGTGAACGAGTATATTTTTCTGTGTGCCTGAGTTTACTCCGCCAGTCGTCCATAGATGAGATGGGATGGGCGCCCACTCGCAGACTCAAGGATGTCGTCTGGGGACTCAACTCCCTTTTCACTGTGAGTTTACCAACCTATCCCATATTATCTCCATGGAGATGTTCATTATAATTAACCCATTTATTAAAACCCCCATAATCAGGATCTCTTGAACTTTGACGACCCTTTGAATTTGGAGGCGTCTGAGATGTACCAGAATGGACGCTCATGCGTTCCAACAGCGTGTGAACGAGTATATTCAAAAGTACTCTAATAAGAAGCAATCGTCGAGTAGCAGTAGCTCTAATAGGAGATAAAAAGGCTTGAAAATTATATCACTACATCTTATTCTTTTTTCTATTAATAAATACTCTACCTACCGTTATGTGTATTAAACGATATCATTTTATAGCTATCTCACTGGAAATCCATGGTAACGTGCTTTTTCAGTGTAGAATGCAATAACGTTATTTAATTTGCACTACAACGATAAGGATTTTTATTGATAATAAGGTGAGAATGTACAAGAAATGATGTTCTACGGTTAACTATTAATTACAACGGCAAGACTTTCGTATGGAAAAACACACACACGAACATTTTAAATAAAATATATAATAATAGGTAAATAAAAACAACAACGTGATGATAAAAAAACAAGATACGTTTTATTCCGGTTAAGGAAATTCATTTTTTAAACCACCTAGCGGAACGTTAGTCGAACCGGTAGTCACTTTCTGCCATGTCGATTGCCCATCGGAACTTGTCACGTTGAGTCTTGTTGTACACCTTCTCAATAGGAACATCCCATTTCTTGCACCTACAATTACACAAACACGGTTGTTAGAACAATTCAACAATCAAAATTAATTAAGATTATATGTTTCATAGTCATGGTTACCAAGCCACGCTGATTCTGGGATCAAGATAGTTGAGCTTGGATGTTCCAAGAGCAATCTCCTTTCCTTCCTCCTTATCTGCCTTGTTCAGCTCAAGTTTCTGCAGCTGCTCCTTCAATCGCTTCATCTGCGCCGTCTTCTTCTCATGATCCCTGCAATTAACAAAATCATCATTTTAAACCGTTGTCATGGTAATTACACACCTTGATATGATAACAAATGGTATGAACTCACTTGGTGCCTTTCCTGCAGTTTTTAAGATCCTGTTTAACCTGTTTGATTTCGTCCTTCTTGTTAGAAATTTTGGTCATAAGATTTCCTGCAATTTACAAAACGCTCATGCTAATCCGTTGTCATGGTAATTACACACACGTTGATATGAGAAGAGAAATGACGAACTCACTTAGTGCCTTTCCTGCAGTTTTTAAGATCCTGTTTAACCTGTTTGATTTCGTCCTTCTTGTTAGAAATTTTGGTCATAAGATTTTCCATGCTTTTTTCGTGCGTCTTTGGCACGGCCCGTTGATGGTTACATAGTATAGCAACGGCTCTGTTAGCCCTGTTGTATGCGAGTACTTTCTCAGCAACCGACCCGTTCTCGGGGGTCAGCTCATCCAGCTGCTGCTGTAAAGTGTGGGAAGCATTGTACGTACGAAATACTTTCGCTGTTAGACCGCTCATCAACTCGTTCAGGTGCTTGNAACACTGTCGTCTACAATTCAATACAAATACAATTAGTAACCAATGGCAACTCAGTGAAAAAAAATCGGGAAAACCCCTTAAAACAAATATTTAAAGTACTTAAAATGTTGCTAAAAAACTCACGTTAAGTCTGTCAAAAAGATCGTCTCCGTTTTTCTTGTTCTCCATGAAAATCTTGAGGTTCTTGTAGACCCGTTTCTCAACAGGAACCTCATTGTAGTATCTTATAGAATCTTTCCCGAGAAAATCAAAAACGACAATGTTCTCTTTGCCATCTTGCTCATCAATGAGCTGAATATGCTCATACCTAAGACTGCAGCAACCAACAGTATCAGCCTGATCCTCATCTTTCTCATTACCAGCCCTAAGAGCAAGCTTATCTATAAAATATAGTGCAGTAGCCCGTTGCCTAACCCTCATTTCTTTACTCTTGAAATCATTCATATAAGTTTTTCTAATTTTATCAATATGTTTCGCGAGTTCCCTAGCTTTCTCATATTTCATCCAATCCTTCTCCCCTTTCAATCTGGAAGTCGGGTTCAGCATAACATACTTCTGTTGACCTTGAACATTTTCAGTCCAGCAAGCTAACCAAGTAACAGTGTTATCGTGCCTAACTTCTTTCCATTTTCTACCCTTTGGCGGTTCCGGCCATTTTGAATCTTTGCTGCAGTTTATAATCACATCTTCTGGGATTACACGACGTTTCAACATTCCCATTTTTGGGTGGTCACCTCGACCACGGAACAATCCGGGAGGTTCAATACGGAAATTACCAATCTTCTCTTTATGCCCGTCTATTATTGCGATACCATATTCTTTTATCAAATTCTCGTTTTCCTCTTTTATCTTTAGCTTCTCCTCCTTGCTCATCTGCTTACGCTCTTCAGATTTTAGCTTGTAATACTCGTTTATCTCACGGAAATCGCATTTCTTCAAGTCCGTTATCAGCTCACGATCCTCTGTTGACATGCTCTTGCGCCAGTCCTATTATTGGGAATCAAACATTTAAACGTTTTTGTAAAATTGGTAAAATTCAAGAAATTATATTAAAAACTGTTATAAATGGCTCTAGATTCAACGCATGTAGCGCTTCTTGGAGGCACAAATGGGCGTGATACCGATTTGCGTACTATGAGAAGATCGTTGATATTCGCTGACTACCCAGAACGGGCGATAAGCAAGGGAAACGGGATGATTTTCAAATCCCCATCCCCCTCACCATCAGCAGCGATAGAAGATGAATTTTGAAAATGTTATTTACCTTGAAAAAGTTGTGATTGAATTTGTCTTTGGTGGTGTAATCATGTTCAATAAATCTTGAGTAGAATCCCTGCGATCTCCTCAGCATCCTGACTCAATCGATGTACTTTCCCGTTATACCTGAACTGTATACTTTTGGGTAGTTTTTCATAAGGTGGAGCAAAAACGGGTCCTTTATGCTGTAGAAAATTCCATTTGACACCATCATCTCTTGGTGCTTCTTCCCACCATTTCCAAACTTCTTGTTCTTCTTCCTTCTTCACTTTCTTGCGGGGGGAGCTGGTTGGTGTCGATTTTTGAGATGATGAAGGAGTTGCTTTTCTACTACTTGAACTTGATGATGTTTTTGCCTTCTTTAATACCTTCTTCTTCTTCTTTGAACCGTAATCGCTTCCGTCTGAGTAATCTTCATCCTCGCTTGAATCACGAGATCGCTTCTTTGACGTCTTCTTTGTGCTCGCTCGAGACATCTATCATTTCATATCAAATCATAATGGGGGTTACACATTGTTCACATGGTTACGGTGAAGCTCGACACGTAATTATGAATTATATTAACTCACGAGAGGAACGTCATCATCTGACATTGGTTCCTCCTTCTTGATTTTAGTCTTTGCGGTCAATTTGGTGGCTCTAGCGCTCTAAAAACAACACATCAAACATTAGACATCAAATGACATTGACAAAAGAAGCTCCAATGAACCAATTAGATAAATGACGGAATTAGTAAAAGAAGAGGTGTTAAACTTACGAGTGGAACATCATCCTCGGAATCTGAAGCAGGGGCAGGATATAGTTTCTTTTCTGGACTGCGACTAACACTCCTACTATGGTTCTTAATAGGTGAGTTATTAGGTGAGCTCATAACCTCGTTTTCCTGCTTGATAACAATCTCTCCGTTGTTTTTACTAGCTGACGATTTAGGTGGAGACGATGGAACGGATGATTTATGCTTATCCTTACTCTTATCTTTGCTTGACGACTTGTGCGACTTATCCCGGTCTCGTGAACGTTCCTACATCACAAAATCAAAGTCAGCTGTTACATGAAATACATTAATTTTGAATTTAAAAAAGTGTGATTAAAAACTGATTAACTAACCCGATCATGATGTTTGTGTTTCTTTTTATGTTTTTCCTTTTTGTGTTTTTTATGATGAGAGGATGATGAAGAGTGATTTTTATCTTTAGAATTATTAGTAGTAGAATCTACAGAGTCATTACTACCGTTTTGATGGGTATAAGATAAGGTTGCAGTCTCCATTATATAAACCACGTTCTTAATACTTCATAATCGTTAGTTAAAATACTTAAATTAAAATCCTTTCACGTCAACTTATAGTTGCAAAATGCAGCACGTCAAATTTAACCAATTCTATACCAGGAGAACACACCAAAAAGAGTGAAATTTTTCTAAGTCCAACAATGGCGTAAGCAACGCTTCTACATTACTCTACCTCTAAAAAGACGTGGAACCAACAACAAAATTATTCTAAGTTCTTTTACACTGCGTTTATTGGGCTATCCTCTTCGTGCTATTCACTATACTCTACCGTGTTTATTCTCTTCTTGGGCATTTCATCCTCTTTTATGAGAGCTTTGCATCTATCTCCCCTTTGGCTTTGCTTTACCGTGCTTTTATTTCCGTTGCTCAACTTATATATTTTTGATGCTTTTTTCTGATACTTAACTTTTACGAGTTTTATGGGTTAAAACGCTTTTGTATTGGATGTTGGATGGAAATTGAAGAAAAAAATTATATAAAATTACAACCAAGCATAAATTTGACGTTATGACATTTATTTCGTAACCATAGTTTTATGAGTTGACATTGAATGTATTGATATATTTTGACAGCGTAAATGTGAATATTCGGTATAGTTAAATTAGCATTGATTTTATAAATGTTATTAATGTACGGATGTAGTTTGGCATCACACCGGGTTGTTGAGTAACTTACTTGTGCTTGTAAGTTGTGAATAATATGGTGAAGTATATGAAGCTGGTGGTTGTATGAATTGTCAAAAGCCGACCGACTCCACTCACAAAGGAGACGAGACAGATTAGATGAAAAAAGGGGTTCAGGAGTGCATTTATAGGAATGTCTGCAATGTTATTGAAGTAATGATATGTGTGGCTGTGACGTGAGCGGATGGTGGGGTGGAGTCTCGACCTAAAACCATATACCGTCTTCATATTATGGTAGCAAGGGAAACGGAACAACCTGCGAAAACAAGAGTATCATACACCCCGTTATCTATTGTTATGCGTTAGTTAAGGGTGTACATTCTACATGGTCTAGTTCAACAACAGCAGATGGCTTCGATACCAAGAACATGCTACTAACTTTAAGAGCACTTTAAATAACTTGAAATATTAGGTTGAGGAGTGGGCACGCTTGCGACACCTAGCAACGGTTGGAAGTAACTCATGGATGGTAGTGGTTCGGAAATGGGAATGGGGAGTTGGTTTTATATCCTGATCGTTAGATGTCGCCTGAGGGTTTTCATCTTCTCGAGCATGATGATGTGAAGGAGAATTAGTGTTGATGGATGAGAGTGGAGATGGAAGAAGTGAATTTGGATGGATGGTGCAATAGGAATAGACAAGAGAGTATGAGAGTTCATTTGATAAGATAAGCGTGTTGGTTATAATATGATGAACTTTCTAAATAAAATAATAGAGAGAGATGTGTAACCGAAAAGGGATGATGATGAGTGTATTTTTGATAAGTTGAACTTTCGAAATAAGAAGTATATAAACTGCGGAAACGATAAGAATCATAATGATAAAAATTCTCATCATGATGATGAGAAAAGAGAAACGGGAAAAAGAGTTCCCACGAAGGTAGAGGAAGAAGCACGAAACAATAGGTTTGAAAGGTTGATCTGTTTTAATTTTCATCATGAAAATGATGCGAGCCACTCGCTATGATCATACACACAGGTAACACAGGATGTTCTCTTCTCCAAGATCATCATTATTACACAGATGTGCTCATCTCAAGCTAAGGGGCAACCTAGCTACATACACACAAGACAGAAGCTAGAAGGATGAGAATTGTATAAAAAAGTTGCTCTTTAGCGGATATGGGTTTCCTCTTTGACTCGTTTTCTGACGCTTTTCTCTTCTTTCTGATTCTTCATTCCCTCACATCATTTTTATACACACTCTGTTTTTTTTCCTAATCCACAGATAACTTTTTGCTACACATTTTCCTCAAATCATCTAACTAACGCATAACGCTGCTAGACTCACTCACTAGGAATTTCCAATGTGACGATGGTGAAAAATGTCATAATCTAAAAACTAAAGATGACCACGAAAAACCGCAAATAATTTTCCTTCACACAATATCCTCGTCTATTCAATATTTATTCCTCTATTGATGAATAACGTGAATAAAATATAATTCTCAAGTTGCCCCCAATAAAACAAGATCAATTTCTAATCATCTCTTCATTCCTATCATCGCGTGTATTACGTGAGATAAAAGTATATAATAGAATAGGTTGCCATCGTAATAGGGAGATACACACAGGTGGATAGTGAATCTGGTATATGAAAAGTCATCTTCTTTCTCTCCAAGTTTTTTTGTGTTGTGTTGTGCATCACTCAGAGCAACTCATCTTTTCTCTTTTCACCATACACACACGCTACTTTTCATTGTGATGAGTCTTCTCTCAGCCAGATTACTACCTCATTCGCAATCGAACGGTTGGGAGTGCTATACATGCACTCTCTTCAACCACTTTCTCTTCGTGGCCTTTTACTATCTTACTCATCATCAACTTTAAATACCTTTCTTTTTCGTCTTATTACACAAGTGCCTCGTCCATTCAAGTGCTTTTTAATACCGTCCGGAAAAATTCATCATATCATAATCATACCTGCTCTTTGGATCATCATTTGGATAATATCAGGTGAGATTACTTTTCATTATAAATTACCATAAATAAGTACGCCTTTTGAATATTATTCTAATTTAAGAAGCATAAATATTAGGACGTGATTAAGTGATGACGGAGTCTCCCGTCCCCATGGTAACAAGATAAACAGTGTCTGTTCTTGATTTTTGT
Organism: Orchesella villosa; assembly: GCA_036850725.1. NCBI lineage: Eukaryota > Metazoa > Arthropoda > Collembola > Entomobryomorpha > Orchesellidae > Orchesella > Orchesella villosa. The sequence goes on along the minus strand of JAANSM010001159.1, from coordinate 7,434 downwards.
GGCTCTTTTTGAGCAAGGCATGATTACGTGTAGAATGTAATATGCATGATGTTTATAGTGTGGTGTCATGGAGACGAGACGCAAAACAAGATAGCATAATGACATGATATTTTATAGGGGTTTTGATAGATATATAAAACGGGTAGATAAGAAACATGCATGATCTTTCAGAGATCATTCATCATGATCATCATGGGTTTTATAGGGTGTTCTGGACTAGCGTTCGTAGATGGAATACATACACCTAAAGCTCATGATATTATCATGATATATTTTTGCATAAAAAAAGGTCATACTTTGAGAAGAAGAAAGAAGCTCAATGCATGCTCATGATCCATTCATCATGTTATTCCACCTGCAACATATAAGTAGTATACCTGTAAAGGAAGAAACGGATGATTCGTTAAAAAACTCGTTATATACACTTCCTTCGCGTCTACGTGGGTTTGTGTTTTCATCATCCCGCTACCATGGTTACCAAGAAGAAAACAAAACACATCACCAACGATGGGTTTCATCTACGATGTGATCAAGAAGCCTTACACACGCTATTGGGTTCTTCCTGTGGAGGATGCTCCTCTGTTCAACACAATGCGATTTAAAAGTGATGATCATGATGGGGTGCTATGGCTACGAGACAAGAGTTTTTTCAAAACATTCATACGTTAGTTAGCCAACAAAAAAATCAATCAATATTTTTGGTCCTTCTTTGCACACTCAATGTTTTACCACTGGGATTTTTGTGTACTGATGCCAGTAGTCATGGCGATTTTACTCGTTCCTTTATTAATCATGCAGGAGCTTGCTTGGGAGAATGTACACAGCATCGCTAACAATACTCACTCCACCTCCATTTTATTCTATTCTCCGATCCTTCTTTAGTTCAAACATTCATAATACTTAGTACATACATATATGACCGAGAATGCGTTGAAGATAATTTGTAAAGGGTTAAAATAGTATTCTTTTGTGATCTATTTTTGTTTGGCTTTTTAAACTGAAATATTTAGTTTGAGTAAAAGATGTATGATAATAATTGAAAGGGTTATAAGCTTCTGGTGTTGTTTTCCTCTTCATTGCTATCGAAAGATGACCATTGCATCCGCACGTAATGTTAAGGAAAAGTACCTTAAAAATATTACCACAATGAAATGAGACCTCAAAAACTAGGAAATGTGGATGAGTATGTATGAGTTATTTTTTGGGACGTATATGTGAAGAAATCTTATGGACTGTGGCTAGTCATGATGATCATGTTTAACGAAAACCCATCAATTCACTTCACACTAATCTTTTACCCCAAAAAATATTTATGCATGTTCAATGTTACGAAGATATGTAAAAAATGTAAGCATAATATATGCATGAGTTTTAGATGTGAACATGGTAAAGATTAAAGTACCTGTGGGAAAGGGATAAAAATAAAAAAGGTCCCAAAATTATTTTTGACCAATTGTACATAAAACTGAGTGACCCAAAGAAAAGGATTATAAAATCTTCAACATAATCTGGAGTGTTGAAGATGCATATGCATCTGTGGTATGTACATTTTCCAAGAAGTGTAATGCTCAATGTATTTTAATAATTGTCGTATATAGATTTGTCGTATGCAAATGAGTATGTTGTAGGATGATTTCATATGTGTCCATACATAACTAATACATTTCAAACCGAATCTTTGGTCTCTGACGCGTCGAGAGATTCATTTGCATACGAGATCTTGTCGTCTCAAGATGCGCTTTTCTCTCCTGAAAACATCAAACTCATACGGTTTTCTTTATATTTTGTTGTTGACGAAGCAGATCACGACGATTCAGTATTGTGGAAGTAAGTTGAAGTGGACATGGTCAATTGCTAAACTGGGATATAGTTTAAAGAAACTGATCAATCAAGATGGATTTTAGTAAACAGGATCAAGATGTTAAGGAATCTACACCCCCTCCCGATCCAACCGCCAAGCTTGTTGGAGCCAGGAAAAGGAAACCAGTTAACATTTCAAAGGTTTGTACACATTACAATTACATTTCCCACGTACAATTCAACAGTTTTTACTCTACCGTGTTTCTTTGGAAGTACGTCAATGCGTTTCACCATTTTCTCATTCATGTGCAATGACGCTTTTTGTTACATTTCATTCAATTCACTTACAACTTTCTTCGTCGTTTAGTAATCAATTCATTTGTTTCGTTCATACTAGTTAGTCGATTTGATCTTTCCAAAAATCCTGAACATTTACTATGAACATGTTACGTATTAGTTATGCACAATTGAACGATTTTTTATCCATGTTAATCTCGAACAACGTTGCTATGAATACCAATGCATGTTAGATCAGACAATAAATTATCTACTCATTCATATTTTTAACAAAAAAATTAACATTCAATAGTCAATAGCACCCTTTATGTTCCGAACAACGAACCACGGAAGTTCGAAATCACGTTTATTCCATGACCGAAATGATAATGAATGGCATGTAATAATTCCAGATCTCATCAAGCATTGTGAAATGTGAGCCTCACGCGTCATCAGTATCAGTCCAGGATCATGAATCCGAGGAAGAAACGGACGATGAGTATTATGGTCGTTCGCCACCAACATCCGAGCCAAATAACAACAAGATACAGTCAATCTTATCAGAATTAAAATTCGCTAAACAGCGGAACCATGTTACCCCATCCCCACAACAACGTGCTACCATACCACACCTTAACATCTCACCAAAGCAGTTCAACAACACACCCAAACACAAAATTAACAATAACCCACTCATCAAACACTTTGGAGGAGGATTCGTACTTCAAGAGGTTAACATTTATTCATATTCTTACATGTTCCCATGGCATTTCAATACCCCTAATAATTCACCATTTCCATGCCAACAACTAATAAAACAAAATGAAATGTTTGATAATTTTTCCAGGACAAATCAAAGGAGAACGAGATGTCAGTTCGCGTGATGGCGCACCAACCCCGCTTAACATCCCTGCCATTAACCCGCTTCACCCCATCGAACCCAAGTTTCCAGGACGAGCCCCTGGACCTATCAGTAGACGCAGTTGACCTGCGTAAAAACCAAGAGCAACAGAACGTGCTACGGATGATGATGATGATGGGAGACGAGAAACGTTTCAAGAACCCAAACCTACCAAGCCCACCACCAAGTCCCCCAATCAACATTCCAATGGATCTAACAAGCTCTGGTTCACGAAACTTACACGTAGCAAGTCCAAAGATTAAGCTGGAACAAAGTATGAACGAGTTTCAATGACCGGGTCAGTTCCAGTTTCGGATCACCACCATCCAGTATTGGAAGCAATAATGCCAGTATACAGGAAACTGAAAAAATTACCAGAAAGTATCAGAAGAGGAGGAACGAGGAGAAAAATAAGGATCATGCTCATCGTGTTCACAACCAGACTATTCCTGGTGTTAAGCCCAAGCAACGAAGGTATCGCACTGAAAGGCCCTTTCACTGCCCTCATTGCCCTGCTAGATTCACCCTTAGGTGAGTGTCACTTTATCATGTTACCATCACAACCATTCATAACATTCAACTTATCTCATCATGTTACCATAGCAACCATTTATTAGCATTACTTAAATTAAAAATGTTGTCAATTTCCTTGTAGATCCAACATGGAACGGCATGGAAAGCACCAGCACGCAAGCGTATGGCAGCGTTCCCCTTCAAACCGTGTTTTGAACAAGCAGAGGGCATTGCAAGCTCAGGCATCAGGATCAACGCCTCCCCCACCCTCATCCCACTCAAACTCCTCATCGAACGCAAACACTCCAGCTCCAGAGCCGCCAAACCCGAACATCAGGTTGGTGTTATCCCAGCAATTAAAGCGTAAGCTATCAAACCTTGAGCAAGCAGATCTGGCATCAGTAGAGACATTGCTAGAAAAAACAGGAAATGAAGATTTCCGAAAGTATTTCCACTCAGTGGCTGGTGAATTTGATGAGGAAGATGATGTTTCAATGGATGAGGATCAGCAAGCAAATGAGGATGATGCTATTGATGAGTATGATTGATGAGCGGTTCAAAGAGGATTATTATGATGAGGAGGAATGTGACACTGATGATCCTTCTAAACGCAATTTGAGGTCAAGAAATAAACCAGATAAAGTTCAAAATGTTCAAAAGTCACTCAGTGCTTACTCCTCTGCTCCTCATAAGGTATTTTATTGAAAACAAATACTTTTTATTACAGATTTTTAAATCATTTTTACTTAGAGCTTCATTATTTAAATTAGTAAAACAACTTTTATCGTATCGTTTTTTTGTTGGTTTTTTTTTGCCTTTATTTTTTTCATCATTTATCATTTCATATGCGTAACATTTTTTGCACCCCACAATGTTAAAAGTATGTGGCATAACCGTGAGCATAAAAAAATTGCCCGTGGTTTAGATCTCATGTCCACATTGCACTCGAAAGTTCCCGTGGACAAGCTCACTGCGTCGTCACTTGCTAACGCATACTGGTCAGAAGCCTTTCCAGTGCAGCCAGTGTCCGCTCCTTTTCACTACTAAAAGCAACTGCGATTCGACATGTCGCTAGAAAACATAGCAATGCTGTTACCATAACTGTTGGTAATGTTAACGAGTCATCAGAGCCTATTTTGAGGGGAAAGCTTAGTGCTGCTGTTCACAAGGAACCGCAGGAGGATGTTGTTGATGAGACGGAGGAAGATGACGAGGAGGATGATGATGATGACTATGATGGCATGGTTAGCAAGTCACTTAACAAGGATAAAGTCGTTTCTAAAGTTGTCAAGGAGGAGGAACGCGATAATCCTGCGAACGCATCTTTTAGGTAAATTATACTTGGGAGACTGGGTGTTCGGGAACATTTTATATTGGGGTTATGTGAGATTGTTTACAAACTAGAGTTATTTTCACGTGGAGTTCATTTATCTCGAGTTTTATTGAACTAACATTAGTTATGTTAGGGCTATGATGAGTTGTAGGTGAGTTATCAAGCGTTATGTAAGGGTTATGATGATTTATAGTTGAGTTATGATGTTTTGTTTTAGGGGTTAGGGTGAGTTGTAGCTGAGTTATCTTTGAGTTATAACAGCGAGCCAAAGCTAATCTTGAGTTATGTTTAGGTTATGATGAGTTGCAGTTGAGTTTAGTTACGTTATGGTTGAGTTAATAGTGAGTTTAAAATGAGTTATAATTTAGCCACAAAAGATTAACGTAGTTTATGTAAATATGCGTAGAAGAAAGATGTGTATGATATTTGTATGAAAAAATTGCAGATGCCACTTGTGTGAGCTATCATCGTCAGTTCGTTCAACGATCCTGAAGCATATCGAGTCGTTGCCACTCTGACAACTACGCCCTGCTTGACGTGGTGGGTAATAACAGCGCTGAGGAAACTCAGGATCCAGCTGAAAACGGGGAGGCAACTGGTAACGTGACGAACAGGAAGGTACGGTTACGACGCGATTTCAATAACATGCTCAAAATATATACCACGAATATAAAGATAAGTTAATCTTGATCCCCTGACTGAACGTAGGTCCTGTGCGCATTCTGCATCCGGCGATTCTGGTCAGTGGAGGACCTCCGTCGACACATGCGATCTCACACTGGAGAACGTCCATTTTCTTGCGAGTACTGCTCTCGTCGATTCACATTGAAACACAGCATGCTGCGTCACTTGAAGAAACACGGTGAAACAAAAAACGATGAAGAAAGCAATAATAAAGTCTAGTCAAAACACTTATACACGTGCCTTGTTAAGAAACCGTAGATATATATTCACGTTTTAGTATACTTTCAATGTGGCACCAACACAATGATCATGCAATGCCTTAAATAAGAAATGTAATAAAAAAAGATATTGAACACAAGCAAAGGGCGTGTGTATTTGCATCTCTTTAGTGTATATCCTTGTGAATCATCCTACGCTAGTTGCAGCATTGGTGATTGTTGCGTGTGTACTTGAACACAGCCCACGTAAATATTGAGCAAGATCTACTCTCACCTGATCCCACGTAAATCCCCATGTTTGTAGTATTCATTTCTCATTCACTCAATAATCATGATAATATTAGGATGAAGCCGTTACACTCAAACCGTTACGGGACAAGAGCCGTGCATTCGGATTCTGAGGACTCTTCACATTCCGTTAGAGTTTCTAGGTTGATTGAGAAAATTAAGGCTCAGAGGAATCAAGGGGGTTCCAAACCTTACGTTAGTTCTCAGCATCCTGAGGCGTTTTCTTATTTGGGAAGGAATAGCTCCAGTAACGATTTGATCTACTCCAGGGTTGAGAGGGGGGATCACTCCATTGGGAAACGGACTGTTAGGGAGAAATTCGTCCCCAATGTTGAGGTGGATACGTTCTCGAGGAGGAACGTGCAAGGGAACAAGCTTGAGCATGGATCAAGGAACACGCTTCAGCACGAGAGGAGTACGCTCGAGAATGTTGACGTTGATAACTTTTCGAGGAGGCAAGCGAACACGCTTGAACATGGGAGGAGCACGGTTCAGCATGAGAGGAACACGCTGGAGAATGAGCGAAGCAGTTCGAGTCCGAGACGCCACACTCCATTTCGAACAACGGTGTTATTGAATAATGATAGCGAGAGCAGCCCGTTTGAGTACGAGACACTTGGTCACGCTCGTGAGAGTACGAGAGGGCACACGTTCAATAGCAACACCACACCGAGGGCCAGGTATTTTGGAGAGGAAACTGATTACGAGTATGATAGGGAGTTGAGCAAGAGTTTCAGGAATTTGAACACTAACAACTCGTCCTTTGGGTACTCGAAACCTACTACTCGCGCTGTACCTAAAATTATTCTTCATGAGGAGGCTGTTGCAGAGATTCCGAACGGGAAAGTTAACCATGTTAATGGGAGGTCGCCTTCCAGGGAGTTTAATGTTGAGCCGGAGGATCAAGGGAATAGATTTCTTGGTGGTTTGCTCACATTGAAGAGGAACAAAAGGAGCGTTGCGGGAAGTAACACATCGGGGACCATCAGGGTCAGTTCAGTTTTTTTCAAATGGGTCGTTTTTCGTTTCAAATATTCTAATCATTTTAAAGTCTTATATAATCTACCTTCTTAGTAACAATCTAATACGATTCGTAACAAGTAGTTTGTTGCTATTAATCCACCCAGTGATATCTAATACAGTTACTTTTGGAACACTAACTTTCGGGTATTGGAACTCAGTGAAATAACTTAATATTGGAGCATTTCCTATAACCAGGCCCGTAAGAATAATTAAACTAAAACGCTTCAAAATGTAAAAGTTAAAAAACCCGATCAAGATATAAACTGAAAAAAATTGTTCACATAATTCTAGTCCTCCCGTTCGCCAACCCGAACGTACCTGCACCCGCAGGACTCTCCAAAGTACTACGTACCGTACAGGTCAACACCGACGCTTTACGAATCCCGATACGAACGGGA
>JAANSM010001158.1:0-20396 GCA_036850725.1 Orchesella villosa | reverse complement strand
TTGAAACCGGAAAACCGGTTTCGGTTCGGTTTTAACTTGCAACCGTAACCGGCTTCGGTTTCCGGTTCGGTTGCTAGCTCTAACCGAAACCGAGCACGGTTTGCAACCGAAACCGGAAAACGGCAACCCTAGTACGTAGGTATAATATTTAAGATTTATACAACGATGATATCACAAATATTAAATTTTCGACGCCAGTCAGTCCGGTGAATAAGAAATCGTACAAAACCAAACTCCACTGCAGCAAACAACATAAAATGTACCCCTTATTGTGAAGACCGAAAATCAATCAATACAGTTACGATTCCAGGTAGCTTCTTTATCTAAATTAAATTTTCACAAAGGTTATGATATCATTAATTCAATAGGCAAGATTGGAATTAATACCGTATTGTTCTTCGGCGGTTCGTAGCAACAACTTCAATTCCTTCTTTATATTATAAGATTTATTTTATACATGGAGAAAAAAGAGACCGTTTTTTCATGCATAAACATCATTTAACCGTGTAGTTTATCCATGATATGTTTTTACATATTTATACTCTGTTTAGATAGGAAAGTGACAAAAACACAGATGCTTTGAATTGAGAGTATTTTTTTATTTCTTTGAAGCTTGGCTCCAGTTTTAGACCATTAAGTAGTTGTTGACTGCACATTTTTTATTGTGGTTAGTTAAAATCAATTAAACTGGCATCTAGTATTCTATTTTGGAGCTATTTTCATTCGAATACTTGTGTGAGCTGTGGTTAAGTGTCCTGCTCCAGGCCTCTGATATCCATGTGATTTTTTACTTCTCGTTCAGCAAGGTACCAGCCCAGCAAAAAATAGTTATATTATTAAATTAAATGGTAAAGGACACGCCAAATACATGTACAAAAATTAATGAAAACCTTTAAGTGGTACGAAAGAATACTATTTGTATAACGGTGATTTGATAATTTCTAAATTTTCAATGCTACCCAGCGAATAAAATATCGCACAATCCAACGTTGATAAGCATTTTTTATTTGTCAAACTTTCCATTGCCGAGGACGACGCTGACTAAACACAGCGTATTTTGAAGACCGAATAGTAACAAATTCAGCTACGATTTGTAATACTTTATTCTTGTATCTGGAAACATATTGTACATAGGATCTAATACCCTTGACCAAATAGAAACCATCCGACATAACAATTCATTCTCAACATGGCGACACCTTTAATGCTGTGGGCATTGAATCTAATGGAGTACACTTGGACAAAAGGGCCATACCTGCGCTTCTTTATTAAGTGGAATCCCCAGCAAAACAAGTTTAAAGCTACACATAACCGAACATGTATTATTCCTTGGTTCATTTTTGGATTCGGAAATCAGCTTGTTCATATCTCCATCAACGTTTTTCTCCTTACATCTGGCCTTCATCACCCTCAAGCAGACACAGGTGTAGCGTGGGTCCATGCAACTATGATGTTTCTGTTAAACTGCTTCTGCATTGGAGTCAGCATTTATTTAGGTAATAACTTGGACAACGCGCAAGAACTTGCACACTTTTTCAATACGTTAAGCCGGTTTTGCAGACGCATTTTATCAGAAAATGGTGGACCAAATCAAGTGACTTCCCAACAAAGAATTAAGTTAAGTTTCAAGCAACTGTTGAAAGATCTTATTGATGAGTTAAGAAAGATGGCAAAAACCAGAAAATTTGACACGGTAGGAATTATAGTAAGCCTGTTAGCGATTGGACTCACGATTATTCCGTATCTCGTGTCGTACTTAGGAGTTGGGCTACTTTCCCTTATAAATTGGAGATTGGACCCTTTTTACTTGATGTTTCTAAATGTGTTACCAGTTGGTTTAGCAGACAGGTTGTACTCTTCCCCAATCTATTTAGTAGTATATTGTAATACAGTTATGCTTCTTATTGCTGCGGAAATCAGTAGAACCTTCTGTTTCGTTTTGATTATAGTACTAGTTCTCACACATAGTACAAAACAAGCGGTTTGCAAGATAGGCGTTTTGACGGACTTAGAAAATGAAGCGGGTTTTCGAAAAGCATTAACTGAGTACCAACAACTTTTGCTGGTGCTGTCAATCGGAAGGGCCCCTATTTCGTTCCTTGCGTTCATGCTAATGGGTATAGGTTACTGTTTAATTACTATGCTGGCGTCGCTATCAATAATGGCCTACAACCTGGTTCCATTTTTCCTATACTTTTTTTGCCCTTTGGGAACTGCAATTTGTGTGGTGATGCTCGTAGTGGCATTACCTTATGCAACTTTTTGTTACAAGTTTAGCAACAATTTGGTAAGAAGATGGAAGTTTAGGTGGGGTAGCGTGAAACGGTATAGAATGTCATTGAGATGCTTGCGTCCAATACGTTTTCACTTTGGTGAGTGCAGAGAGTTGAATAATGAGGCAAAAGCTATTTATATAGAGTCAATCATTGAGAGATTGATGAATGCAGTTCTTTTCTTCAACGAAGTTTAGCTATCACATCCATCCATACAAACTGAATGTACGGTGAAAGGGTTTGCATGAACGATTATTCTGAATTTCCAAAATTCATCTTTTACCTTTTCGGTAATCATTATTAGTCGGTTTCTTTAGCTTTGTGGTTGATTATTTGTTTTAGTTTCTTTTAAGGCAATCAAATATGATTATGAAGTATGATTAAAATATAATTAAGAACGTTGATATTTCGATTCCATTCCGTAAAATCAATATTCCATTATATTGTTTATGGAACATTATTCAATAAGCTAAAATATACTTACCAAGTACCTCACATGTATAAGAGGAGCTTTAGACTAGTGAAGTTTCATGAATAATATAGGGCATACTTCCATCCGTATAACATCCTTTAAATTGCCTTCCAACTTCCTACCTTAACACACGGTTTTGGCTTTTCTGACTCGTAATTCCACCTTTTTATTTTTTAAAATTAGTTTATGATTAAATTTTTTTAAAGTTCAGGTATATTGCGGAATGCTGGTACCGTCTGTATTCGCATTTGCCATCTCCCTCAAAAGTATAATACAACCGTATTCGTGTATACCAGAAGATACTGGATATATGCACTAGCGATGCAATAATAGGGCAATGTGGACCCTATGGTCAAAGCCGTCCGCTATAAAAGGCCGTCCACTTTTTTAAAGGCACACAATCAGTGTTTTTAACATAAAATAGTACTTTTGCTTGAATTAAATATATATAAATATAAATGTCATCAAAGGAATATTCAACATAGTAGAAGGGCTTATTTACATTTTGGGCCCGAAGTTGTAATAAATCTTTAGCAATAACTAATCTAGAATAGTGGATTAGGAAATTCTATCAATTGAAAACGAAAACTGTTATCAAATATTACGTCCTTTGATTTTCTGATCCACAAACTCTGATCAAAGAAACTGCAATCGGATTTAAAAAAACTAAGTATCAACATCAGTGCTTCTACTTCTAAATTTTCCGTTTACCAAGGTACAAGCATACCAAAAAGTAGCTAGAATATTATTTCAAATGATAATGGGCACGCCAAACACATGTACAAAATTTTTTTGAAAACCTAGAAGTGGTACGTAGGTATAATATTTAGGATTTATGCAGCGAAGATTTAACAAATACTAAATTTTCGATGCTAGTCAGTACCCGTTAAATAAGAAACACAAAACCAAAGTCCACTGCAGCAGACAACAGAAGATGTACCCCTTTATTTTTGAAGACTGGAAATCAATCAATGCAGTTACGATTCCAGGTAGCTTCTTTATCTACATTCAAAATTCACAGAGGTTCTGATATCAGTAACGAAATCAGCACCATCGGACATAATACAATATTTTTCTTCGACTGATCGTAGCATCAATTGCAACATCTTAACATGGCGACACCTTTAATGTTGTGGGCATTGAATCTAATGGAGCATACTTGGAAAACTGGGCCGTACCTACGCTTCTATATTAAGTGGAACCCACAACAAAACCAGTTTGAGGGTACAACTAACCGAATTTGCATAATTCCTTGGTTCATTTTTGGATTGGGAAATCAGCTTGTTCATATCTCCATCAACATCTTCCTTTTCATATCTGGCCTTCATCACCCCCAAGCAGATTCGGGTGCAGCCTGGGTCACCACAACTCTTGTGTCTCTGCTAAATTGCTTCTGCATCGGAATCAGCATATATTTAAGTAATAACTTGAGCAATGTGCATGAATTTGCACACTTTTTCAACACCTTGTACGAGTTTTCCAGACTCGTTTTATCAGATAATGATGGACTAACTCCACAAATTGCAACTTCCCAAAAAAGAATTAGGTTAAGTTTCAAGAAACTGTTACGAGATCTTATTGGAGAGTTAAGAAAGATGGTAAAAACCAGAAAATCTGACGCGATAGGAATTGCTGTTGGCCTTTTAGCCATTGTATTCACTGCTGTCCCATATCTCGTGTCGTACATAGTAGTTGGCTTACTTTCCCTTATAAATTGGAGAGTGGACCCTTTTTACTTATTGTTTCTTAACGTGTTACCAGTTGGTGTGGCAGACAGGCTGTACTCTTCTCCAATCTATTTAGTAATTTATTGCAATACAGTTATGCTCCTTATTGCTGCGGAAATCAGTAGAAGCTTTTGTTTCGTTTTGGTAATTTTGCTAGTTGTTGCACATAGTACAAAACAAGCCGTTTGCAAAATTGGTGTTTTGACAAACCCAGAAAATGAAGCGGGTTTTCGAAAAGCATTAACTGAATATCGACACCTTTTGATTGTGCTTTCAATCGGAAAAGCTCCAATTTCATTCCTTATATTCATGATGATGGGCATAGGTTACTGTCTGCTAACTATTTTTGCGTCGCTATCAATAATTGCGTATAACGTGGTGCCATTTTTCCTCTACTTTTTTTGCCCTTTGGGTACAGTTATTGGTGTGGTAATGCTCGACGTGGCGCTACCGTATGCAACTTTCTGTTACAAGTTTAGCAACAATTTGGTGAGAAGATGGAAGTTTAGGTGGGGTAATGTGAGACGGTATAGAATGTCATTGAGATGCTTGCATCCAATTAGCTTTCACTTTGGTGAATGCAGAGAGTTGAATGATGAGGCAAAAGCTATTTATATTGATTCAATCATTGAGAGATTGATGAATGCAGTTCTTTTCTTTGAAAATGTTTAGAAATCGACTCCACACAAGAATTTAATGTAAAAGTATTGGTATGATGCATTAACATACAGGGTTTAGATTTCTGGGATATGGAGGTGCAACAACATTTCTATTTTGAGTCAACATAATTAACTGGAGGATATGCACTTTGATACTAATTTACTTCCTGTGATGAGAATATCTGTAGTTGCAATGTTAACTGTAAAAATAAACAATAATGTTGTGGAAAAAGAAATACAATATAGTGTAACCATAAAATGTTAATGACCAATTTGTTCTTTCTTACTCTTTCACCCTTATAAGGTTCCAGCAATACAAGGATCTAATTTTTTATTGTTTGCTCTTCCGTAGAACATCTTGTATACCGATGAACGTAGTTTTGTAGCAGCAAATAAAAATGTGCGCGTAACATCAACAACCACTCCTACCAAACCCCCGTCTTAATGAAAATGTAATTCAATAAGTATTTCCAGGCAGGTAATGAAAGTAAGCTGACTTATTTCTTAGATATACTCATATGTTTGAATCAGAATTATTCAAAGTACAACAGGGAGAATCTGCATAGCACAATACCAAAAGATATTGATTTCCCCCCTTCAATATCGCATTGATTGGAAAACCCAAATTCCTAAATGCATGATTTTAGTGAGCATACGTAACCATTCATCGTATAACTACAGTCCTGTTTCTCCATTAAATTTATTGCGGAAGACAACCACGAACCAAAAATCGCTGAATTATTTATTAACTTATTATGTTAATTTTGTGTTGAATACCAGGATGTATCTATCTATCTAGTTTCATTGCAGAAGTGTTTATTATAATAAAGCATAGGCAGGTGTACATAATATTTTTTTGTTCAGGTACATTATAAAACCATATAGCCCTTCGTTTATATACCACTGCAGGGTTCTCCACATGTGGGATTTATATTTTAAAAAACCCTGGGAGCTTAGATAGTGACCATGAATTTTGGAATTGAGAGTTACATTAACAGCCAAACTAGAAATTGTGACAAAAATCATATTCAAAGAAACTGCAACGTGGGAATTATTCGTCTACGTACGCTGTCTCCCTAAATTATCTTTTGCCTGTAATTATTAGTTGGACAATTGGCTCAAGGAGCTAACATGCATTTATCCATAGTATATATGCAGGAGTTGTAGGCTTAGGTAGTAATTGAGGAATTACTTATCGTATTTGTTGATAAATAACTAACATATAATTAATTGTTTATTGAATTAAAAGCTAACTACAGTTGTATATTATTAAAATTTGCACAAAATAATTTGTTAATGGTTAAAGAACTTGCACAGTAATATTTGCTAATTAATATTTGCATTAAAATATTATAAAACTAGTTTTTAATTATAAGGTGACCGATAATTCACTAATTTGCAAACAAATTTAAACTAATTCAAAAAATTTCAACTTGTGAAATGATTTATAATTATTTCCCACTAAACAACATATTCTACATCATGTTAAAACTAACATCGTATAAATTGCTGTGTACATCATCAACACAGTGTAGACATAGCTTGATTTAGCTTTAATGACATAATATTAATATTATTATCTGTAAAACTTGCGACACCGTGAAAATAAAAACTAAACAAAATAAAACCACACATCCACTGTCTACTATATTCGACAAAATGCACCAAGTAACAAGTGAATACACGCTTCGTAATTGAGTAGTTAATAGTCCTATTTTTGATTAAAATTAATTAATTGATATTTGTAAATTGAAAAAAATTCCCAGCAAAAAGTAATTGTTATTTGTTAATTGAATTAAAATTCACGGCAAACAGCAATTATTAGCAGAACAAAATTTCATAATTGCTAATTGAATTAAACTTTGACAAAAACAAGTAATTATTGTTTGGTAATTGAGTTAATTTTTATATCAATTACCCAAGCCTGAACACTTCTAATTGAAAATACACCTAGCGTCGTCCACTGATCATCAATGCCCTAAACGTTCCAACCGTGAGACCTCTTATGAACTTCAAAACTGTTAAACTTTTAATAATAAAGGTTGTACCAAATTGAATTGTAATTGGAGTACAAGACCTTCGAAATTTTGACATTAGTTTTGTATCCGTGCTACAATTCCATGTGTGATATTTCCAGCTTAGAAGAACCCTACGACAATGAACGTAAAGATATCCACCAAACGAGAGCAATATAGTCCAGTATATGCTAAAGGTAAACGCCCAAAAACCAAGGAGACATATTGTTGCCCAACTCATTTGCTGAGAGTAAACAATTAACATATAATTACAATAAACTATAAATTTTGAGAAAATGATCTGCTGTGGAACAATAAAAGGTCCACAACTGTACGTCGCTGAAATGTTGAGTAGTTGCAATGATCGGTATACTTTTATCAGAGTTTCTGGCGTTCTCAAACGGTCTAAAGTTTTGTACTTCTTTTGATCCATTCTTAACTCTTGAGTAACGATTGGAGTTATCATGCACAAGTAGTAATAAATTGAAATCCCCAACAGAAGAGTGGTAATATGGACACTTACAGAGATATAAATTTGAATAGGGGTTACTATTAATCGCACGGGAAGTGTGAAATACTTTTCTGGAATGATGCTTCCAATAAGAAATGGTAATCTTGGGAAAATAATCATTACACTACTTGTGAACAAAATAAGAATGGTGAATGCTACTAGCATTAACGCTGTTCCAAAATCAATTACTTTGTTGGCGACACATTTGTTTGGATCGAAAGTTTTAGGCAAATATACGCCTGCAAAATAAAAACATTTAAAATTTAGTACGGTTATTTTCATGATGGATATTTCCTCCACTATTATACGGCAGTCGTAATAAAGTAATAAGAAACTTACGCTGTACGAAATTAAAAAACACAACAACTCGATTAAATAAACCGACCATTTCTTCTAAGTAAATGGTGTAAACCATGATTCCCATCGTTAGAGTGATCAACAGAATTGTTAGAATGTAGGTAACATTGAATTCCTCAAAATTTCCGCTGATCCAACGAGTGATTGTTTGAAAAATCGCAATGGTTGTCCAGAATATGTACCCAACCGCCATTACACGATATTTCTTTGATTGAGCAGAATACGGCCATGAATACAGGCTGTTCTTTTCCTTACAGTAAGGCAAGCTGGCAATGTGTTTGCCGCCATTAATTAGAATTTCAAAACATAGGTTTACCCTTTTACTTAACATTTTTCTAGAGATGGCTAACTTGGTCCTATTGGTTCGGTTCTTCACAATGTAAGACTAGTGACTGCCCTTGAATGTCGGGAAAGTCTTCGCTTATTCGAAAAGAAATGCCATTAATACTAAAATCAATCATTTATCAAAATTAAAAAAAGTGATTTTGAAAACCAATTTAAATATATACACTAACATTAATATGATGAAAGTTAGCAGACCGACTTATGACTTGTAATTTAAAATAATTCAATTTTGTCAATTTAAAATTCCCTCTCTCTTTCGAATCAATGTTTGTAGACAGCTAGTTTGGAAATATTTAGATTCTGCTGATATAACGAATAAACGATTTTCCCTCCTTAGTTATTTTATCAAACTCAAAACTCAAATGGATCTATAAACGTTTTCAGTTCTGATGAACTAAGGATTAGGGGTAATCTATAAGTACGGCACGTAACTACGTCACGCTCAAGAGGTGGAGGGTCCTAGTTTGTGTGGTGTGACAAGGCGTGACAAGGTTGGGTTAAGGGGATTTTGGTGAATGGTAAGTCACAGTATATTTTATCGTTAGTCGATCAAAATTGCTGGATTCCATACCAAAATGTTATGAAGGAGATTCGTCGAAAGTATTTATCATTATTTTCAAAGGTATTTATTACCACTTAAGTTCTCTACCTTAAATGAGTTTTAATTGTGTCCCAACTTGTTTTTTAACTCTTTTATCAAAACTAATATTTTCCCTAAAACGTCAATGTTTTTTCCCCAAAATTTAACAATCCTTACTATCTTTAAAGTAGAAATTAATAGCAGTTGGTGCATTAACAAACAGAATGAGTCCTTAACTAACTTTAAATCGTTCGTGATTGTCTTATAGACTCTAGTCTAGTGTCTTTTAGTATTACCAAAGATTTAGCCTTCAACAGCTCTATGAATATTCATTATAAATTCATTTACTTATCAAAATGTCCTCTTAAACCGATAATTATTCATATATAAATTCAATTTCTTTGTCACCCTATGGATCGGCCAAACTATAATGTTCATTTGAACAACTTCATATCAAAAGTATATATCCCTAAGTTTATAAATTTCGCGTAAAGTGACGGAGGGCAGGATGAGCGTAGTGCTAGCGTGACCCAAGAATCACAAATGGCGGAAGTGGGATCTTTGAAATACACTGATTTTTGTGTGACGTTCTAAGTACATGGATGACCGCTCACGATTACTTCTGCACCATGTATCCCTATGGATGTGACGTGACGACGACGAAATCGATGAGGTGACTACTACATTTTTTCAATGTTAGCAAAAATTTGAGCTGAGTCCATATTATCCAACCAATTCGTCTACCATCATATTCCGCATTATACTGTGTATAAGTAATCGATGAAAACTCAAATATCATCATTCTTTTTAATAGTCTTTTAAGAGAAGACTTAAGAAACTTGATTAAATTGAAATAATTTAGTTCAGTACCAACTTCCATAACATATGTACGAATCCCAGTATTTCGATCAGGTTATCCATGAGTTTCAGTTAAGAGCGGAGCTTATTTGTTTAAATGAAAAAGCAAGTTCCCGAGTGAAATTTTGAAAAATACTAGTCCCAGCTATAGAGAATGTGCTCCTCTATCTATTGCTAGTAAAATATAGGTCACAAGTAATTATGAATTTGAATTTAACCTCTTTAAAGATTTCCCGCCAATTTGGCGGGAGAGATCCAATTCAAATTCATAATTACTAGAGAACTATATTTTACTAGCAATAGAAAGAGGAGCAAATTCTCTATAGCCGGAACTAGTATCTTTCGAAATTTCACTCAGGAACTTACTTTTCACTTAAACAAATAAGCTCCGCTCTTAAATTAAAGTAAAGTAATCGAGTTTGGTTTCTGTAAAGAAAAATAGTAAATTGAAAAGCGTTATTGAAGTCGGCCAGCTTAAAGCTTAAGGGAGATATAACATAACCGTCAATTTTATGGTCATAGTAATCATGCGATCTTAATTTAAATTCCTGATTGATAGAACTTTTAGCTCTGATTTTAATGGCGGTTTTACTTTTCCGCTATGAAACCCTCTACGGATGTCTTGTTGAAGCTTAAGCCTAAATGATTTTAGCATTGAAACTATGATTTATGGTATGTTTGCATTTTCATAGTCATGCATAATTGTTATTTTAGGTTTGTTTTATACATCATCAACGGAATAAAACTTAATTTAATATTACTAACTTTTATGAACCAAACTCCAGCGGCAAGATTAATGAGCTCTGACATTAAAATTTAAACAATGAACACTAATTTCTTCAAATCAAGTAACTAGCTGGAAATTGTAATTCGCATATTGGAGAAAAAGGAATCAATATTTATATTAAATGGGGAAAAAATTGATTATAAATCTTTAAAGAAATTTATACCTCTAAGTCTTAATATTTATTTCTATTTGACTTATCAACGTTTAGTTTAATTAGACATTAGGATCAGGATAGCAGTAGGATATCCATAATATAGATAGTCTAACAACCGCCTAGACATGTCACTTACTGACTGAAAATTGAGTTGTGTATTTATTTATGCAGTGATGATACTTAAGTTTAATTAAAAACTGAAGATTTGTACGCAAAATAAAACTTTGTAAGCAGAGCGCCGCTATAGTATGTGATTGTAAAGTAATTTTGTTAGCAACTACTTAGGTATAAAACCGATTTATGCTGCTATGCCTAAATTAGCAGAGCTGGGGAACCGACACCCTTTGCGGTCTCGGTTCAGGTTTTCGGTTCTTTTATGAAGACCTTGCGGTCTTCGGTTCAGGTTCTCGGTTCTTTTATGAAGACCTTGCGGTCTTCGGTTCAGGTTCTCGGTTCTTTTATGAAGTCCTTGCGGTCTTCGGTTCCGGTTCCCGGTTCTTTTATAAAGACCTTGCGGTCTTCGGTTCCGGTTCTCTTTGTAAAACCTAGCGGTTCTCGGTTCAGCAGTTTTATTTTATAATTTTTAAATAGTACAGGTAAAAAGTAAAAACTATGCAATAAAGAACGGAAATTACAATTGTAGTTAAATTTGATTTTATTAGTCTTATTTTCACTTCTGCTACAAAGACAATAAGAAAATTGAGATAAAAATACAAACATTAGAGCGATTCGTCGAAACAAAACCATTCAGGGTTGAAAATTTGAATTACACTTCAGTAACACAAGTTTTTCGAACGTTTGGTCACTCAAGGAGCACCGTCTCGGAGTGAGTACCAATCCTGCGTAGCTGAACAAACGCTCAACAGGCGCTGACGAAGGCAGGGCGGTATTGTAACGAAAAAATGCTTTCAATACCATAGGATAATCATTTAACATTTCAAGATTTGTGCGAGGATCGTTTAAAAAACGAATGCATTCCATTTCTACATCATACTTCACGGACGTGTGAACTGCAGAGCTGGATGCGACACTTGAAAAATCCAACAAGGGATTTATGGCAGTATCAATGTCTGATGAATCAATAACATTTGGAATTTCAATCTCGCCAGGAAGGTACTTTGCTAACTCAACAACGAACATTTTTTTCAGATTTTCATGTTCATCTGCTGGAACCCATTTTAACTTAAATGATGGATGTGACATTGCAGCAAAAACCAGGTCAGATGGAGAGGTAGAATTCCATTCCAGTAGATTTCGAAATCGCTTGTCAACGCCAGCTAAACTCGCCTGAACAAACTTATTGCAATACTTAGTCTCGTTACTCATTGAATTCAGCATTCTTTTCATGTTAATTAATGCTGGAAGTGTCACGTCCATATATAATCCAACTTCTCCTTGTAGCAAGTCCAAAGCATAAGCTATTGGCTTGGAAACTTTGTAGAACTCCTCCAGAAACTCCAATTCCTTCTCACCAAATTCCGGAACTGACAGGTCTTCACAAATGGCTCTCAAAGAATCCTTCATGTTCAATAGGCGTTGAATTGAATCAAATAGGCTGTTCCACCGAGTTTTGCAGGGACGTTTGAAATTTTTCCCAGCGATATTCACAATTTTTTCAGCGCTTTTTGGTGACGAACACAAATTCCATAATTTAGTACATTTACCGATAACTCTGTGGTACAATCCTTTGTCATTTGCCTGCAACAACGATTTAGAATAAATTAGTTATTGATTAGCATGTAGACATGGGATTCTGTTTAAATCCGCGAAAATGATAATAATATACCTCCAGTATATCTTTAGTTGCAATTAAACTAAGGGTATGACTTGCACATTTAAAGTGCGGTGGCAATCCCAACATCCTTTTGTCGTGGAGAATTCCGTCGATTTCTATTTCAACAACTTGGTCATTCCTTCCGCTGTCTTCATTATCCGAGTCACATCCCTCATCTCTTTCCTTGTCTTCATCTGACTCTGGCAATTCACCTGGCTTCAACTCTTCCATTGAACTTATTCCAAATTCCCGGAAAGCTTTGACAAAATTAGATCCATTGTCAGTGACAATTGAGACGATTTTTTCCTTTGGAATGTTAAATTTCAATATAATTTTGTTCAGCTCGTTTGCAATGCGGTCAAAACTGTGGACTCCTGTGAAGCGAGAGCAGGCTAAAACTGCTGAATCTCGCTTTAAATCACGTGTAATCCAGTGACAGGTCACTCCTAAAAAAGCTCTGGAGTGTGCAGACCAGGCGTCTGCCGTTAGGCAAAGGTAGGGGGCTTCATTAATTTTTTTTCTAAGCGTTTCAACTGTTTCCATATATAGGGCATCTATTTTTTTCGTAAGGGTGGATCTAGACATAATTTTGACCGGTTCTTTTTCGCCATTCAACGTACTAATTTCTACAATCAACAAAATGTAAAGATATTAAATTAATGAGGACTAGGGGGATTTACACAAACATTTTACAATACGCAAATAATTTGTTTACAATAACCAAATTGAATATGTACCTTTCATCAGTTCTTTGAAGGCCGGCTCATCAACGGTGGACAATGGTTTCATTCCATTTACGATGAACTTAATGATCTTGGCATCTACTTTCTTTTGTTTTCCACTTGTGACTCCAGTACGCATATGACTGAGGGTACGTTGACTAGGGGTTAATGGAGCTGCTCGTTTTACCGTGGACCTTACATATTCATCATGAACAGCAACGTGCTTTCGCTACAATTGTAATAATTAAAATACATTGGATTAATTGCCTAAAGGTGAGAATTTGCAACTATATTTTACATTGGCTAATTTTTACTTCAATCAGAGGTACATAAATAACCTTTAAGTGCCTAATGAAGTTGGCTTGAGTCCTGCTGTCGCCCCTAATCGTATTTCTTTTGTCATCTTCAGGACAATTAAGGCACTTGGCAAGAATAACTTTAACTCCACCAGCACGAGATTCTTCTCCCACAAACGAGTAATGGACGTCATCTATAATCCTTGGGAGCTTTCCTTTGAAGGTCTCGTCCGAAGATGTATTGGTAGGGGCAAAAAATTCTCGCATGTCAGAATTGCCAGGTCTCGTTCGTTGCGTTGATGTGGAGGAGTGAGACATTTTTGCTTCAGTAAAGTAATTAAATTAAGATGAAAGTTAACTAAGTGTAGGAAGAGAACAATAAACGCTAATTGTTCGATCTCCGCAATACAAAATACAATGCAAATTTTAGAAATTGTATTGCCGATGATAAGTACTAAAACAATGCATGAGAGGAGAGGCAATGCAATGTTTGTTTTTTGCGCTTTTGGAATATAAACAATATTATTGGAAAGCCGTCGACTGTAGCATGATACTACTCTATGACAGCCACACTTGTGCTGTGAAAGTTCATGCTGATTTTTAAGACTTTTAAGGACTATCGGTTCTTCGGTTCTGGTTTTCGGTTCTTTTGTATACTAATGCGGTTTTCGGTTCAGGTCTTCGGTTCATTTTACAAACCACTGCGGTTCTCGGTTCCGGTCTTCGGTTCTTTCTAATAATATTTCGGTTTTCGGTCCCGGTCTCGGTCCTGATCCGAGACCTGAACCGCAAGACCGCGGTCCATTTCTGAACCGCGGTTCCCCAGCTTTGTAAATTAGTAGCTTGCGCAGGTGTGTACGTGTTAGGATTTCATCTCAACAATTTTTAAGTTTGAAGATTGATGAAACGTAGAAACAACGATGGAATGATTTGTGCCAAAGAGTTCAGGTGCGAAAAGTGTCTTCTACTTGGAGTTTACTCCCATTTGTTAACCTTCTAACTTCTAAGTTGTGTATATTAGATTGAACCATGAACTACGTAAATTTGAAGTTGCACCAACTCACTTCTCAATCATTCTTTGATACATCTTTTGAATTGAATTGAATAAACTTTATTTACGTGTTTAGGAGTATCAGTCATTACATAGTCTGTTCTTCCTACCCTAACACATTCAACAATACAGTGTTGCTAATATCAAATAATAAACATTCCATTTCCAAATCAGTCCGTATCAACAATCAAGTATAATCATTAGTATTATATATATATTTTACCTCTCTCAAAAACTATCTGTCGTTTACAAATTTCAACAAAATCAGTAAAAGTTGACTCATCATCACATACACAAAAATATTTATAGTACTGATTCCAAACCGTTGTTGCAGTCCATTTCAGACTTTGTTTGTACAATGCCGTTCTATGTCCCACTACATTGAGTCGATCCAGTTCCCTTTTACTACGATTTTTATTATTAAAAAAACCACTAAACAAAATTGAGTGCCTTTTCTTGAATACAAATTTCAGCAAATTGAGTATTCTTAACTCATACACAGTAAGCAAATCCAATTTAACTAAAAACGGATTAATATCAACTTGATTTAACTTAGATTTAGCACGCTTTTTAGAGAGACTGGGTAAAAAGTAAGCTAGAATAAAAGCGTTTATTTTCTTTTATCTTCGGTTCTGGAATTCAGCTGTTTCACATATTAGTCAACATAAGTATATCTCCATACACGTAACCTATATCCCCCAAGGGGTGGCAAGAGTCAAAACTGGATCGTAACAACTTTGGATTTATAATTAAACTGCTACGCCATCCGCCATCGGAATTTCTCTTTATTTCATTCGCGACTTGAGCAGAGTGCTAGCAAACTTGTTGAGCGATTGACAAGCTTGTTGCCCAACCAAGACAATGGGGTTACGTTGGAAGAAGCATTCACGCACAAAAATAACAAAAAAATCTGTTTTGCGAACACATGGTGTAGAGTGCAAAACGACATGATTACGACTTAGGACAACATAGAATGAATGGGTTTCGAACTTCACACGGACGGAGAAAGCAGAAAGCATTGCGCTAGTCAATTCACAGTTCATACAAAGCCATTACTTCTCATAAGTGTCAGACTAGCTTCCAGGTGCATAATAAATCTTTCTTAGCGCTTTACCTTACTTATATGTTCTCGGGTTTTTCTAGCTCTGCTTCCAATCTAATGCCCTTAACCCATCCCAAACCAAAGTATACTTGAAAGAAGCCAGTTTACGAATAAGCAATAGAAGGTCGACAGATTTAGACAGAATATATGTTGGTGTTGAACCAGTGCTTTTGGTTTTGCAAACGTGGATTTTGAGCCTGCTACAAAAATCATTCGTGTAAAAATACGCAAGTAGTGACTTTTGACACAAAACTGTAACATTATGTTTTCAAATTACAACGTTTTACTTACACACGTCTTTTATTTATATCTTGCAAATTCACCTTGCAATTAATAATGGTACCAACGCGACTAGAATGCAGTTTAAAGTTTATGAGCACCTACATTTATAATAAAGTAAGAATGAGTGTCGTGATGTCGCAATTCGTGAGAAATTGAAAATAAGGTCAATCAATGAATCAAATTATAATGGGAACTGTATAAAACTGATAACGACAAAATCCTTGTGACCTGTTATGAAATCATTTAATTAGCTTGAGTCGTACGTAGCCGAATAGAAAAGACCAAGACCAATAAGAACGAAGATATTGATGATTTTCTGAATACGTTCTTCTCCGTCGTAGATTACGAATGAAGGGGCAAACCTCATTATACTAGAAGAAACTCAATCCCCAAACACTTTTCGGTCGACCGAATCACTTGGCTTGTTAAATGAATTAAATTGGACTGAAACCTAAAAAACGTTTCCTGCTGCTTTCTCCGTACATTGTAAAAATCTTTCACCTCATCCTGCTTACAATAGAGAACTGTGCGATGTTGTGAGGTGATGCTAAAACTGGCCAATTTTCTCTTCACAATCTCTGATTTGATCCTTTAATTAGCTTCGCTTTCATTTTTCAGATATACAAGAGCACTTTCTCAAGGTCTCTTATTCTCCTGTGCTGTAAGTAAAGAAAGCGTATCTCTTAAGCCCATCGTCATCAGTAAAACCCGTCATAAAAAATGAAAGTTTTCTTATTCATCCATTATCCATATACAATGAGATCTTTATTATACGAAATTGAAGATAGCCTACCCACTGCATGTCAAAAACAGGAAGGCAAAAGTTATTCATACTAGTCGCAAGCATCTTTTCTATTTTGTTCTTGTCAGTTTTGTGTTATGTGCAGGTATTTGTTGTACAAGATTATTAACGAGATACGATTTTTTGATAAATATATTGCCTTTAACAATGAACGATTGAAAAAGATTCTTAGACACAACGATACCTTCTATCACGTTGCTGAATAGTATCTAGCACTTTTTGATATCGATTGCACAAACTTTCCTTGGTAAACTTGATCAGTTTCGTCATAACTCGACTTGTGTAAATTATTTGTGAGTGGTAAAAATAAGAGAATCTGAGCTATGAATCAAATACCTACAATCATAATATAGAAAATAACTGAAAAAACTTTCACCTGGACCAACAATTGTTCACAAGGCCAAGGATATCACTATCTTCTGTATTAGTATGATTTTTTAGGTTTTCTTTTACATCACGTAGGAGAGAAATAGTATTCATCATATGATTCATTAACATCAACGTCAATTTCAAGAACTACGCTGCGAAAATTTAGCGGATAAAAGCAGAAATAAATTTTGAAATGATTCATGTAACTACGTGCAATTTACATTGTAATATATGTTTATTATGTAATAAAGTTATTTCATGTTTTGTTCATAGTGCGGAGTGCAAAGCGAAGTGGTTACAACCTAAAATGCGTTTGTTGTGTTACACATAGCAACTCTTGACAATAAAAATCAAATCGGTTTGGAACCTTCCGCGGAGGAAAAAGCAGAAACGAAAGTGTTTGTACGATCAGAATTTCAACAAAGTCATTACTTCTTTTATTGTTGTTAGATTGGATCTGAAACCTAAGCACATCACTTATTCCTTTCGTTTTCAGTTTTCTGTTGCTCTGTGTCAAATCTTAGCCCTTTACCCAACAAAAAACCAAGCTACTAGAAAGAACGTTACTTATGAATAGCAATGGAAAGCAGAGAAAAATTAACCGGTTGTGCCAATTCTTATGTTGCTGCTAATACCTTATTTATGTTTTACTTGCTAATGTAGAGAACCTACAATGTGTGTACCTTATATTAACGAATTAAACACTGTGAAATACGATTATATGGTCAATGCAGCAACAACTGACGTTAAATTTTACCTGTGATTATATATTTTATATATTACCTGATCTTTTCTCCAAAAACTGTTAACCACATTTTTAGGATGACATTGAAAACCAAATTATTAACAGACTGCGTTATATATAATCACTTTAAAAAGGCCTATTATCAAAAATGTAATTAATCTATAACTTTGTTATTCGAAGTACGAAGTGACAAACGGAAAGGAATGACAAATTCGATTGAAAGATTTGAAAGAAAAGTGAGAGCAAAAAGGTTTGAAAGGAATGATTTAAAAATCTTTCATGAAGAACATTTTTTAAGCAATATTTTGCAGCAGAATAAAGGTTCTAGAGTGCCTAATTGATAAACACAGTTACACATAGTAAAAATTAAAACTCTGTATAATATTCCATTATAAAATATTTTATGCTATATTCCTGTAAGAAATCGATCTCTAAACGTTTTCAAAGAAAAGAACTGCATTCATCAATCGCTCAATGATTGAGCCAATATAAATAGCTTTAGCCTCATCATTCAACTCTCTGCACCCACCAAAGTGAAAACTTATTGGACGCAAGCATCTCAATGACATTCTATACCGTTTCACATTACCCCACATAAACTTCCATCTTCTCACTAAATCGTTGCTAAACTTGTAACAAAAAGTTGCATAAGGTAATGCCACTACGAGCATCACCACACAAATAGAAGTTCCCAAAGGGCAAAAAAAATAGACGAAGATTGGTACAACGTTGAATGAAATTATTGATATGGACGCAAAAATCGTTAGCAGACAGTAACCTATAGCCATTATCATGATAATTAAGAAAGAAAGAGGGGCTCTTCCGATTGACATCACAATCAAAAGTTGTCGGTATTCAGTTAATGCTTTTCGAAACCCCGCGTCATTTTCTGGGTATGTCAACAAGGCTATTTTTGCAAACTGCTTGTTTTGTACAATGTGTAATAACAAGCAGAATTACCAAAATTAAACAGAAACTTCTACTGATTTCCGAAGCTGAAAGAAGTATAATTGTATTGCAATATATTGTTAGGTAGAGTAGAGAGGAGTGAAGCCTGTCCGCGACACCAACCGGTAACACATTTAAAAGCGTTAAGTAAAAAGGATCTAATCTCCAATTTATAAGGGAAAGTAGACCAACTGCTAAGTACGACACGAGATACGGAATAATCGTGAGTCCAATTGCTAAAAAGCTAACTGCAATTCCTATCGCGTCAAATTTTCTAGTTTTTACCATCCCTTTTATCTCTTCCACTAGGTTGAGACTTAACCTCATTATTTTAAGGCGTGCAGAATTTTTTCGATTTAGTCCGCCGTTTCCTGATAAAACACGCTTCGTAAACTTGTGTAAAGTGTTGAAAAAGTGTACAAGTTCTTGCGCGTTGCTCAAATTAGTACTTAAATATATGCTGATACCGATGCAGAAGAAGTTTAACAGAGACACAATAGTTGTGGCAACCCAGGCTGCCCCCGAGTCTGCTTGGGGGTGATGAAGGCCAGATATGAAGAGAAAAATGTTGATAGAGAAAAGAACTAGTTGATTTCCCAATCCAAAAATGAACCAAGGAATGATGCAAATTCGGTTGGGTGTTACTTCAAACTGGTTTTGATGTGGGTTCCACTTAATATAGAAGCGTAGGTATGGTCCCGTTGTCCAAGTGTACTCCATTAGATTAAATGCCCATAGCATTAAAGGTGTCGCCATGTTAAGAATAAACTGTAGTTGAAGCTACGATCTGCCGAAGAAAAATATGGGTTTACTTCGGATGGTTTCTATATTGTAACTGATATCAGAACCTCTGTGAAATACTTTTGTAGATAAAGAAGCTACTGGAATCTAAGCTTATTGAATTCCTACCTTTACGATAAGTTGGACAAATTCAAGACCGACGTTTCTATTGTCATTGGATGGTTTTACAAATGAAACTTCCTTGTCGACGTAATTTTTTATCAAATCAACAGCGTTGTGTAAATATGAAATATTATTGCTACGTACCGATTAAATGTTGATTAAATTGAAAAAGTTCCAATCTAAATTCAGATTGTATTTTCCAATTACCACGGCTCGTTTTTGGGGAATATGTTTTTCCAATTTGTTTTACATATGTCTGGCGTGTCCATGTTATTCAAACATTCAAAAATTCAATTATGTAAAATGTGTCCTTCCAAGTCATACGACTTCAAGTTTAAATTGAAAACAATTCAAGTTTACAATTTAAAATTGCTTCTTCTCTCTCCAATCAAAGTTTGTAGGCATCTAGTCTAGTAATACTAAGATGCTTTTATAACGAATATCACATTTTCGCTCCTTATATATTTTATATAAGTCAAATGGACTGATAAACATTCGCAATACGCATGTTACTAAATGAAGATACTTGAATTTGTACTTAACGCATCAATCAGTACAAATTCGAGTAAAAAGATTCATAGCTTTTGTGTTTATAACTAAGTGCAGAAATTTATCGGACAACAGTAAATTGTCATAATGCTAATTTGAATTAGCGCGCGCCTTT
>JAANSM010001157.1:0-20422 GCA_036850725.1 Orchesella villosa | reverse complement strand
TTCTTTGTTAATGATGATGGTAGTGACGATACGAGAACAAGTTCTAAAAAAGCCATTGGAGCAATTAATAGTTAATTGACCGACACTAATAGCAAAACAAGCCTTTTGGATATTATATTATGTGTTAAAGTTAGAGGATACATTTATTTCATTTGACATTATGCAAATTATAAACAAATTAAAAATGCATATAAAATATGTAGCAATTAAGGATGTGCATCCACTATATATCCTTTAAAATGCCCTAAATAAATAAGATCGAACGAAAACTTTTCTAAATCAACGCAGAGTTATGATTCTATATCTAAATTTCAGAAACTTGATGACAAGTAAACGTAGTGCATTAAATGCGCTTGCTTTCTCCATTTCCCGATATGCAGCTTTTTTATGCACTGCACAGATTACCTACATTTGCTCCTGGATCCTTCACATTTATATATATACTGTACTATATGGATGGCATTGCTCTAAAGATGAAATAAATTACTTCTTAAAAGAGGGGTAATAAAACTGCCAAAGATATTGTGGTTGATGGGACATGGTGGCTACATAATGTTTTTCGGTGTTTCAGTCATTTACTTCTTGTCTTGTGTTCTTTTTAAAACTTCTCTATATTTTTGTGCCCTTGATCTACACACTGTACTATACTCTTTTTTATTATACGCAGACCATTGACTTTACTTTATACTCCCTCGCTTGCAATACATGTCGACAAGCTCTTAAGTTATGTCTCTTTAATTCCTTGTGGCTATTTAAAAAGGACAAAATTCGACCATTCATTCAGAAAACTTTTCCCTTTGCTTGTTTTTACGGACGACCACATACATACAAAAGTGCGATTCAGAACTTGGCTTTCCTTTCTTCTAATCCTTCCTTAAGACAAAAAAAAGTAGCTTTATTTGCTGTCGCCACTTGGCTTCTCCATTTACATAGAAAAATGGGTGAGACGGACAAAGAATTGTCGAGTCTGAGCTTCGCTTTTCTTTAAAAGAATTGTAATGATAACTGAAATAAATGAGAAGCTTTCTTGGCCAAGGATCATTTTGGCAAAAATAAAATAAAAAAATGAATGCGATGACCGAATGTTGAATGTGTATACATTGTTATTGTCCATTGATCCGACAGATACTTAAATGGCTACCAATCGCTATTGTAATATGGAGCAAATAGAAAAACTCTTTGTATAAACATATTTTTTATAAATATATTCACAATGACCATACATGCATAAACAATAAATTGAGCTCATTTCCTTATACTGAGCAGTTTCCTCTATTTAAGAAAAAATAATATCTTGATAAGGTTGATGATTATCCCAAAGAATTACACTCCCTTAAAGATTATCACACAGCAAGTCTTGTAATCTCCCATAAAAATCTTAGAATATACAGAGAATCCCTTATATTAACATGTTAAAGCATATAGCATGCATGTCCAACTCTTCGAAAAATCATGCTTGTAAACTAAACGATACGATTCAATGATTTTTCCAAGCGGTTGCATTTTGAATGTCGAAAGCAATCACCAAA
Organism: Orchesella villosa; assembly: GCA_036850725.1. Lineage (NCBI taxonomy): Eukaryota > Metazoa > Arthropoda > Collembola > Entomobryomorpha > Orchesellidae > Orchesella > Orchesella villosa. Next base: position 18,893 of record JAANSM010001157.1, on the reverse strand, counting down.
CGCATTTTCTTTTTGCCTTTTTGTGTGCCCAATAAATGTCCACTCACTTCTTCTCGGCATTTTGCCTTGCACTGATTATCATTGTGTTTGATGGTTTATAAGTCAACTAATTCTAATAGCTGAAGAAATGGTCATTCTCCTACCATTTCATATAACTTTTAATGGTCATAAAAGCATCCATATATTTTAAGTACCTATTATATACTTATATTATATTATAAGCATTAGAATTAGAATGTTAAACACGCATGCATACTGATTATATATTATGTATGTACAATGTGTTCAACACGAGGAAAAAATATAATCCGGAATTCAAAATGTGTTCAATGCACACATGTGTCAAATAAATGACTTGTCTATTTTCCTCAATGCACGCATATGTGTGTGTGTGAGAGAGAAAGAGAGTATTCATTTCAGAATGGGAAAAAGGTTTGTACTATTATTGTTATTATTATGGGACAAGTCAACTTCCCTTGACTCGTTTAGATGCCATTTCCATGTGACAAGAATCGTCTTATTATGATTATTGGCATTGACCATTCCAAAAACTTGTCCTTAATGAGCTTCCTTCTCTCCTCTTTCTGCTCGCAAGCTCAAAGCACAGGAGAAAATGAAAGGGATGAACATGAACGGATGGATGATGATGATGATGATGGTCAAATAGATATCTAAGACACATTTGTAATGGATAATAATAATATCTGTATCGCTCATGTTTTCAGCCTGTCTTACAATAATCATGCATGCATAAATGGTGTTCTGTTCTCTGATGTGATGACCGAAAAGGTGTATATATGGTATAATATATATGTATTATATATATATCTATATACGGTTTTGGAGATGGAATGGAACATCATTTTAACAACTTGTCCTCTTTTGTTGTTACAGCCCAAAAACTCCTGTTTGTTTTGCATTTACTTATTGCAGCTGCTTCAGAAGTGACAATGCCCAATCATCATCACAATACAATGGTCAATATAATGGTAGTGCAGTCCAAGTGCAATCACAATCTAGCCTTAGATTTACTTTGGTCACAACAATCACAAATTTAAATTTGTAAATACTAATACTCATTCAGCATATATACGAAGGAAACATGATGTTTGTTGTTTATACAGTACAGATTTTGACGATTGAAAATGGGGGGAATAAGAGAAGATAGGCGAAAAAGGGTTGACAAAAATCACAAGTCGAAGAAAGAAAACTTTTCCTTTTTTTTTTGCTTTGACTTTTGCTCAACAGATTTGGGGATGGTTGAATGTTGATGTGGCAGTGTGGTGTGGTGGTAGTGTATTTTTATTGTTATGTTTATTGTTATTATGCACGTTTCAATGGGCACTAAAATGTGCGTAGGAAGCTCAAACATATAGATACGCTCTCCATGCCCCAGCATAGTAGTACTCTGCTGTTGACCTTTTTACCTTGCGTGACACGGGCTATTATATTTCCAGTTGTGGAGATGGAATGACTGAAAAAGATTTGAATGAATGGAAATACTTTTTTTTATGTACAATAATGGTTACCATCTAAAACGAGATAAAGTCGAAGTAATAGTCAAGATAATCTAGTTGAAGATATGGAAATGACGGAAAGAATAGCAAACCAGGTGAGCTGTGAGCTTATTGCTTGAAAGATTTCAAGTCAATGTGTTTTTGCTTCTTGTGTCTTGTTTGTTATATTCCCTTATTTTCTCGTCTTGTTTGGTCCATATATATCGCCTATTGTGGACTTATGGTCATTCTCCCAACGAGTTTATCCATATCATAACTCTTGTGGCTTTATAAGGCCCATTTTCTTTGGAGAACTAAATGGCTTTGACGGACAAGCGTATATAATAAACATAATCATCATGCTCGTCATATAATGTGTCCGTCTGTTTTGGCATCCCGCATTTTTAACTTACTTGTTAAGGAGGCAAGCATAATGTTTTTGTGTATAATATAGGCTTTATGCTCAATTCAACATTATTAGCTTGAATACAAATGGGAGGAAATCATGCACATTAAAATGTTAAAACTGCTGAACTAATGTCCCAGTCTTTAATCGTCTAACTTCATAAGGATGAGATGAAAAATTAAAGCATGAGTATGAGTAGAAAAATGAGGTCTTTATATGCATCTGGAGTATTAATTAATCTCTCTTCATTTATTGTCGCCTTATAAGAAAAATTGGTTGATTCATTTTATGTTTATCTTTAATCCAATATTTTTTACTTATTTTATAAATAAAATTTCAAGAGAGACACTTTTCCATCCCCTTTTCATGTCTATTCCCAATGACTCATATTTCTTCGCAAATTTTTCAAGGCAAGCTGAGGACACCCAGCAGAAGCGCAGTAATTTTTAGTATCGAGTCAAACCATAGAGATATGAAAGTGCTTATGGAACGCTGCTATCATAACTTACATGGAGGGCACACTCTCTAGACACCACAAAAGAATAACTCCTGAACTGAATTGGGATGAGAGAGAGAGAGGAAAAAACTGGTTCTTGATTTCATTTTAATCCAAAGACCGCAGAATAGATTGGAGATTATACCATGCATAAAATGTGTCTTGTGAAGAAGAAAAAAATACATCTTGTAACAACAAATGAGGATAATATTATTCGTGAAATTGTCGTATTTCACCGCGCAACATGGCGGATTATGATAATGATGATGATTCAACAGATCAAATTTGTTATTTGATTCTTAAGCTATATATATATTCGCTATATATATTGAAAATTTAATCCTATCGTATATTTTTTCGGTGGTGCCGCTTCACTGGTTTTCTTCAATCGTGCCGTGTCGTGATGTGATGTGAAGCAATGCAACGATGATGTTGGTGTGGTGTGGTGCAGTGATGTGTCTCCTTGCTCACTGTTGGTACTGTCGTCTTGTCAGCTAGGATCAAGATCAGTGAACCATTCATTCAGACAAAATAATCTCCCGTGATATCAACATATCACACACCAGCGACAAGTACATCCGAGAGAGGCACACACTCTCACACACATGTGTGTATATGTTTGCATAGCACGAGGACTTTTCAAAATAAAAAATTGTAAAACAATTTGGCAGGTACATGCTTACCATCAACTATTCAGATAAGAAGAGAAACATTTAGCAAAGTTATTTATTTGAGGATTTGCGTGCTAACTTAAAGGCCACAGCTCGTGTCTTGTGACAGGAGTGGTGCATTCCTTCCATCATGGCCAAATATTTTCAAAACGTGGCATGTCAGCTTGACATTTCTCTCAAATATTACATACTTTACGGAGATGTTCTCAGTGTGCCGAGTTTGGCGAGAGTAAAAAACGATTCCCTATCATGAAACATCATTCTAATCATGAATCTTCTGTAAATCTCGTGAGTAATATATAGTAAATAGTAAAAGTAATGTCACACACACTTGTGTTGATTTTTTATATTTTTAAACACAGACATTCAGATTTTTTTCTTGTAGAGAAATGTGTTTCTTGAAATGGGCCCTTAATCAAACTCTAAAATCTCTCTCTTGGCATTTAGAAGCATTTCATAACATAACACATAATGGCACATTCAAAACAGTGGGGCTGCTCCCCACGGAGCCCTTTAAAAGTCACCAGGCTCCTGGCATTATCTCTCCACCCTATAGCAATATGTTGAATGTGAGTACTTTTGATTATTGTTGATATTATATGCTTTTTTCTGTTTTTCAATGGAGAAGGGAAACGTAAATGTTGTGGAACACCTATGTTGACAAAAATTACAATACTTGTGGAATTTCTAATGAGGGGTTCACTTTTTCCCTTGTGTGTGTGTGCCTCGCAACCAAGTGTAGCTCGATGACCTTTTTTATGAATCGTAAGTAATACACAGCAACAGCACTGCGGTGGATTTGCACACCGTAGCATGTAGCAATAATACCACCAAGAGAATCGTCACCAGAAGACACATTTTAAAATCTAAAAACTGAAATCAGAAACGTTCCTCATACATATATACACGAATGCATTATAATTTTAGATTTCTTTTTCCATTGTGAACAACTCATATTATATTCTTGTAAAGTCAAAAAGTTTGTGTTGGTTCTCTCTCGTCCCTTCAATAATATGAGTGACGGACTCTCTCCTGCTGGTTTCTTCAAAATTATACACAAAGGATCAAGCATTTTGTTACATTTAGCTCGGTTTTAGAAGGTATTATTCTTACTAGGTGGTAGAAAATAATGGGAATCTAAGAATATTATTAAAAGTGCTCATATATATATAAACCATCATAATAATCATAATCATAATGCTTTCACACAAAATCCATTCACGCATAAAAATTCATTTACCTTTTTGCCTCTTCACGGTCGTCAGAAGAAGAAAAGTTATTGAAGGATAGGATATATACAGTGAGAAGGACTCAAATTTAAGGGAAGTAAAAAAGCAACCCAAAGCTTGAGTTTTTGTGAAGGTAAGCGAAGCAACAAGAAATACATTTATAAAAGAAAGACGAAAAGCAATATATAGAGGTCGACTCGACGACACTTTTTTCCCAGGCTTTTGACTTGGGCCAAACCCTAAAAAATTCCGAACCGATCCCGACTTTTAATGCCGGACGTCTGCTGCATAGTGTCCCTTTTTTTTTTAGCTTTTTTTATGTAGATTTACACCTTGTACATTTGAGAATTTTAATGCACAAGGCTCCATTCTTCTGCTCGAATGGGGCTAATCGTTTGGTATTTTAATTCGTGGATCAGTCTTGTAATGGGAATTTAGCTTGACAGTTCAATGTTACACTTATTATGCACTGTAAATTATAGCATATCAATGAGCACTCACATAGAACATGCAATCACATAAATTTATCATGTATTGGTAGGTAAGGTACACATTATTTAGACGTATTTATGATGTGGGAACACATGTTTTACCTTTTGGAAATTATTCAGTTTCCCATTTTCTTGAATTTGCTTTGATACTATTATTGATTTCACGATCTAGGAAAATGATATTGCTAAATGAGCGACCCATATAAATGAATTGTAAACAGGAAGGCAGATGTCAAATGCTATTGACAGGAACATCTGGTGGAAATAACTCAGCCTTATGTACTTTTTACGCCACGCCTCATTGTTGTCAGCAAGACAAGACAAACTTAATTTTCGATACTATCCCAAGAATTGTAGACATAGACTAAATTAATTGCTTATTTGCCCTGATTATCGTGATTATCTATTTAAAACGTGTATTGACATCCAAGTACGGAAACGGAATAATAATGTTAAGATACTGAATGATTTTGTTATAACAATGGCACATTTATTATTAACTTATAAGCTTTTGCAATATCCAGAGTTAGTTTTCATCTGTCAAGTTTGTTTATACATTTTGCTTCATTCATGGCGTAAAACCCACCCATTTCGGCTGAAAAATGAGCGACTTATTCCCATACATATATATAATACTAAATTACGTGTAATCCTATTTATTTGGCAATGATAGGTAAATACGTAACCACTTGTCTGGTTTTCATCAACTCCTTCCCCTTGTCTGTCACTCTTGCTACTTGACACATGTCAAAACTTGACTTGCGGAGGTCGAACTCTTTCTGACAATTTTCTTCCCATGTCATAAGTTTACAACCACTAATAATAAGTATATTTGATATGCGTGTATATAGAAGTTTGTGAAATACACGTGATTTCTGTTCGCTCTTATGTAAATGTAATACGTTTCCTCATTTAGTCTCTTACTGTTTTCCTTTCAAATTATGAAGCTTAAGAAAGGCCGTGGCATGTAAGTAGCGCCCTGAAACCTGAACTTGGCTTCATTTCTGATATTCTATGATGTGATGAGATCATTAAAGGGCTTAGGCTATCATATCATAAGTATCATAACAACATTCCGCAGAATAGAAAACGCTTGGCATTCATTCACTCGCAAAAAACTCTAATGATATACATTTTTTATCAATCCACTTTTCTTCCTCGGCTTGTCCCACCATATCATACATACGATATAGCATCCAATTCCATAGCATCACTATTTCCATGCAACCAACTTAAGAGTGATGCATTACATGGGAGAAGAGGAGAAAGAGAGAGTGAGAGTTGGAGAGCGAAGAAGAGAGGAAGCTAAAAAAAATGTGGAGGAGTAGAGCACACGCGTCGCCGTCGTTTTGAGTCGTCGAGTCGAGTGATCGGATTTGATGAGGATGTCTGTCTCCTATCGACCTGCTTTGCAGAGCCACGTACTTATGTTTCCACAAAAAAAACTTATACGCTTATGAAACTTTCCTACTCTTCCCCAGAAAAAGGAGTCATACGATGCCCTGATATGATGATGGTGATGATCATCGTCATCATCCACTATATATTACTATTACATATGTGATGCCATTTACAAACATTCTCATAACGTAATATGTGAGTGTGTGTGTGCATTTCATGTGTCCATCAGATCGTGGAGAGAGAAAACCAGTAGCGAAATGATAGCGAAATTCCGAAAGGCCATATAGAATAGCACTACGGGCGACTGTGTAGCGAGTTTTTAGGTTCAAAAAGTAGTAGAAGTATAGATAGCAAAGGCATGCCCTAAAGTCAACATCTCAACTTCATCATCATCCTTCTTGGTCTCTTTGAACTTTTCATGCAGGACAGAAGTTGAGTAGAGGAGCCATGCCATAAGGTAAAATCAGAAAAGTCAACTGTTCGTTCACTCAATATTCCACGAGAAAAAATTGGAAAGCTTTCTGCTCCCTGCTCCCTTTTGATCTCCTCTCCATGTTTTTTCATGTTGTTTCCAGGGACAGGATGGTTTTATTTGGTCTGTCTGTCATTGATTGATTTCTCCTTTTCCCCCTTCTCCCTTTTCCCCCATTTTCTAACTTATCAATATCAACGACGGTGGAGTAAAGTAGATGGAAGATATCGTAGTAGGTACTAAAAACTTATTGGAAAATATCTTGTTCATTCAGTGACTGACTGAAAGTTGGATGTATGAAGTAATATTGGTAAATCCTCTAAAAAGGAAGACCGACATTGACTTGACTTAACTGACTTTTGCTTGGTAACGGCATGCATGCCTTAACGTGGAGCACACACACAAGATAAGACATGGAAAAATAGGAGAAGGTTTATGTGTCGACTTTCATTTTGTACTTGGTTTCCATCATGCCGCTTCATTTTCCTTCTTAATATTGTCAGCCAAAGTAATTTTTGTCTGTGTCTGTGTGTGTGAAAATGAATGAAGGGATCAGTAGCAAAAAGACCAAAAGGCGACAGCACATCACGTCACACAAAAACAAGAAGCAGAAGACGCGCATTATGCCAGCCCGTCAATGGCAAATGGAGAGAAAAAAACAATCTTTTTAAAAGAACATGAACATATGAGCTTCCTTTTGAAGACACAAGACAAGCAAACAGACAGGATCAAGACAGGCAAGACCTTCTTTTCCTATTTCACTATCCGTTCTGATGGGAAAATCATGAAAAAGATTTATTTTCTTGGAGAAAAATCATCAATCAATAAATCCAACTAGAAGAAAATGCCAAAAGAGAGAAGATGATTTCTTAGCTCAAGAGCAAATATATGCAGTAGGTAAAAGGTAACAAACTCAGAAAATGGACATGATTTCTGATGAAAAATAAGGTGGGTAGTGATTACCGATAAAACCATAAAGATAGAGGGCCTATTTGACTTACTTCAAGTCTTCAAATAAGAAAACTGTTCCTTTTCAAAGGAATGCTTAAGGTAAACAAGTGGCAAAGCACTATGAAAAAAGTTCATTTCGGATCATGTCATGTCATCCACCACCAGAAACCAGAGGTAAATAATATATAAGAATAGTAACACAGCAACTTTTCTTTTGCTAAAAAATTCTTGAGGCTTCAAACAATGTTTACCGGAGCGCTTGAAGCTTTTTACCCTGTCACGTCACTCTCCTTTTTATACAATTTTTCAGTACATTTACACGTCCATCCGTCACTAGGTCAAAAGTGTTAAACACAATCTCAAATGTATCTTATTTTGTAAGTCAAGAAAAGACGAATGAGGATGAGAGAGGCATCCGCTCAGTCACTCAGTGTGGTATGGTAATGCGTGATTGCTAGATGATGAAGAAGAATTCAAGTGACGATAGAAAAGGAAGCATAAGAGACTACATATATACACCACACCACCAAGGAGCGGAGAGCATCATTTGCCCCGTCAATCCGGATGTCACTTTTTTGGACAAGAGGGAAGAAGTGGCTACAAAATATTGGCTATTACATATATAGCTTCCCTAATACAATATTCCCTCCCGCAATATAAGATATGTACCGGAAAATGGAGAAGAGAATTGACTATCAATTTGTCATTTTCTCACTTCATCAACTCTTTTAGTCAGTCAGTCACTATTGCTTAGCAAAGCTGAGGGAGGCAGGAGCACCAAGAGCGAGCAAAAGTGACTGACATGACATGACATGACTCGATGACTTGCTTTTGTTGTTTGTGGTAACGACTGGATGGATTGGAGAAGATGATGATGGTGATGATGATGATATGGCAGGAGGAAGGAAGGAAAAGGTTTTTTTGTGTATGTTGAAGTTAAAGCTGGCAAATAAGTAAATGAATGATTGACCGTCACTCACTCAACTCTTGGTTTAAGTCAGTCAGTGAGTCAGTGGGGATGAATGAATGAATGGATTGGTTGAATAGCTGGATGTCTCAAGTCCTTAAAATCATGTAGTACATATATATTTCAGCATCAAACCCACATAATAGGAAGAAAACACTATGCACATTGTCCAAAAGAAAAGTTTTCACCTTACGTAATATTAAGTTTGATAGGCGTATAAACATTATGGTGCATTACATCACAAATCATCATCACTGAAACGTGCCAACGAACGACCTTGCAAGTGTCAGTCCTTTTTTACCCGTATACACATAAAATATACACACTCATTCAGAGACGTATATATAAAAATGCATTATAGGCAAAAAAGAATATCTTAATGATTTAGTGATGATAGAGTAGTAAAGTAGTAGTAAATATAGGGAGTGAGAAAAAGAGAGAGAGAAAAACGTGTGTATAGTATTTCTCCCATTGACAGTAAAAATGACTGTGCTTATATAGCTGTGGGTGTCTGCTTGTAACACAAGATATAATCATTAATTTTATTCTAGTGACAGTTAGCACATTTTTATGAACCTTTACGTGAAGTAACCTTTTTTCTTCGTAAACGTTAAACTGTCTGGCTGAGCTTAGATTTCCCCATGCATGTGAGCAAGTGTGCATTCATTGTAGTTTACGGAGAGAGATACTTACAAGTATAAAAATGTGGTTCTTATTGTTAGTTCTGCTTTTTTTTTAAAGTTTTGTAGATTTATCCAAACTTATTTAAATCTTTTTTCTCCCTTTGTCATCAACCCTATCGTATGAGCATCAAGATCCCAAAAAATATTAACGTTTTTTTTTTGAAATCCTGAAAAAATCCGTATAAACCACATAAAGACCTTTCACCCATTTTTCTGTCTTTTTCACCAAAACTTTCTTTGCAAAAAAATCTTATTTATATAGTTTTTGTTTCTTACATTTTTCCTCATTTTGATTCCTACTATTTTCACATTCATTTTCTCACATTCTTACTTTCTGTACAACACACGACACAACTTCCTTTTTGCCTTCTCCTCATCTCAGCCATTCGTTTTTTCTCCGACTCTGTTTCTCATTCTTTCCTTTCAAGAGCAAGGGGAACATTTCCAGGTGACAGTTTTATGGTTACGACAGGACATTATGCACGTAAAACAGGGCTTTAAAGAGGGCAGCCAAGTGAATGGAAATGACAGGGGATAGGCATAGGAAAGGAGAGGAGAGAGTCGTTGGTACAATATGCATGTATTCTAAACGTACGACCATGTAATAGAAATTCCAGTGCAGAAGTTGGAGAAAAAGATCTACTGGTTGAAATCCATGGTGTGTGCGTCTCTTTTCTCTCTCTCTCTCTCTCTTCATGAAACCAGAACCAAGGCAGCGAAACCGTAAAGAGAGAGAGAGAAAGGAATCTCCGAAAAAGGAGAGGAAAAGTCTCATATCTTGTTCGCCAAAAGCTTGTGCATTATACATAAAGGAGAAAATTTATCCATTTGTGTGTACAAAAGAAGAGCAAAGAGACAAGGGAAAAGGGAAGGCTCTCTCCACTGAAAACAATTCAGGGAGTATATAGCATAAAGCATATATCTAAGTATGTACATGAGCTTCCTTTTATTTTAGCAACAACCTCCCGAAACAGCAAAACGAAACAAGAGAGAACAAGAGAGCATCGGATCGGAGCATCAAGAAGGAAAAGAAAAAGTTTTTGCTCTGAAAATGTTGCTTCTCTCCTGCTCCCGTAGTAGATGGATCCTCGTGTGTGTGTGTGGATTGTATGGATGTGTCTCTTATGTGTGTGTGGACGTAAATATAACTTTAATATTATTCGGACGTATATTGCACATGTTACATGATATGTATGCATGCAGATGTCTAACTCCCTTTCAGCTCTGCTCTCTATTCACTCCTTTCTCATATATCTATGTGTGTGTGTGTGTACACGGAGGAAAAAGAGAAGTGGAGAACAAGACGAAGAAATAGTGAGCGAGTGAGTGAAGTGGCGGAGTGGGCGCGGATGTGGAATGGGTTGGTGGTTGGCAAGTGGATATTTGTGAGGATAGGCGTCGCCAACTCTCAGATCACCGCCTCGTTTCGTGCCCCCCAAATGGAGTGCTTTTTTGTGACTGTAGAAGATGGAAAGACGAGTTCCTCCTTCTCTTCAACTTTGTGACAGCTTATCCATTAAAAACTTTTCTACAGCTCTCGTTTTTTCTTCTCCGCTCATGCTGACTGACTGACTTGACTGCTTTTGTGCTTTGCTGCAATGTGTATCCATCCTCACTCACATACACACACACATATTACGTATCTATAATATCAAGAGCGCACAGCGAATAGCTATGTGCACTCACATGCATTTTACACGTAATACTTGAGCTTGCCTTTAGCTTTTTGCTTAGTTTTTGTATGTATATTGTGTTGTTGGATAATATGATGTATCATAGATATACATAATATTATGCTTTGCATTGCCATAAGCATCACCACCAACGTTTCTACTGCTACAAGTTAATGCATTATAATATAGGTATACAATACTATGCTTGCTGCTCCTTGAAGAGTGGAGAAAAAAAAGAGAAGGGACGATGATTGACAATCCTGTGGCAGTGCACGACGTGCGTCCATGTGTTCCTCGTCTTTTATTGCTTGCTTGCTTAAAAACTCCAAAATCTTACTAAAGTTCAGTTTTCTTGTAGCATGTCATACAAAGTAGAAGATATAGATATACATTAGTAGCATAAAATGTTACTTGATCTTTTCTCCGGAGAGAGGAAGCCCATATCATAACGTGTTTGGGACGTACCTTATAGCCACCATAAAGAGTTGGAGAGAAGCAGTTAGCTGTACGCATAACAATTCATTTGGGGTCCCTACGTTTTTACACCAATAACAATATCCATTATCATCATCATCATCATCACCAGTTGTCTTTTATAAGGCATATATATTGGCCTTTTGAACATTTTTCACGTCAGATAGTGCTCCAGTGGCCCTATTTGAAGAAGAAGTTGTATCATCAATCATCACCGGCCTTTTTCCATGCGATTCTCCAGCTGTCTCTCCAGCACACGAATAGAGCGGTATAGAATTTAATCCCTTTGCAGAGTTATTGTACAATATACATATTGAACAAAAAGCAAGTGCAAAAAAAAGTTTTGTATGCAGAAAAGAAATGGCAAATTAGAGTATTGCACCTGCACACCCCATTCAAATTTTAATTCCATATTCGAGGAGAAGGATTAAAGACTCTCTCGGTGATTCTTATCACGCGCGCACTTGTTTTATGCAGTCGATGAATGACTTGCGTAACACCCATATTTTGCAATAGATTTGTCATCATCATTTGAGACTTAAACACGAAGGGAATTCATTTCTTTTTTTGAAGAAAAGAATTAAAAAAATTTGTGTGCGGAAACCAGAGGTACGCAAAAACGTCCAGCTTATCGTGCTGACTGTTGGTGGCGAACTGAGATTAGTCCGTCTTGGGTGAACAAAGACATATTGCAATATAATAACACAAAAATACTAATAATCAAACATGCATTTTGTATACGAGAAAAACGTTACATGGTACATACCTTTTTGTGCTTTCAACACGCTTCTACTTTTTTGACTTGGTATTTGTGGATTGCATTCTCATTCCATTATTTCTTTTGGCTTTGGGTTTGTATTGGGGTACCCCAATCATCATCACATCACACTCTTTTAGCTGCCACATGCACATGTACATCAGCAGGAGTGAGTCGAACTAAAAGGCAAAAGCAAAGTAAAGCAAGAGAGCAGATTTTTGTTGTAACATTGTACATGTGAGTAAGCATTTGAGTACCATACTCCGATAATAACTATATAGGAGGAAAAAAGAGTGCTGAGAGGACCACGACGAACATTATACGTACAGCGGCTTAATGTACTTTAGTATCAACCCAGAGTTGGGGTAGTCAAGTCTTGTGCTTTGTGTGTGAGAGAGAGAGAGAGTGCTATGCTGAAAGACTTGTTTTCTCATTTCATCCTTGGCTTTTTTGGCAGGCAAAGGCAAGGCAGGAGAGCAGCAGCAGCATAAGGCATACCTACACAGTACACATTAAGTACAATAGCGGATAAAACGTGCACACAAGGAATACTACGACTAGTGTATATGTGTAATGTGTACAGCAAAGGAACATTCATTGCAGTCAGCAAGCAGTCACTCAAGTCAACTGGATAATCATTTGTCAGTCTTGTGGTGACAGTCTGTACACAAGGACATTTCACTACTACTACACAACTAACTACCCCTTCACATCATAATCAACGTCAATATCATTTCAATATTATACATTGCAATTTATACGAAATTATACACAAGTATACGGTGAAAATTTATAGAAAAATCAAAATTTCATATTTTTGAAAAAGTAGAGAGAAAGTATATAAAAAAATTTTTTGGGAGAAAAATTTATAAATCTGATATTTTTTAATGAATTATATCAGTTTGCCGGTTACATCCGTGTGTTAAATGTTTGTGCGCTGAGTGAAAATTAGCAATATATAAAATTAGCCGGCAAGAATCCACATAAAACACATTTTAAATACACACAGATAAAAATCCATAATTCATTTCAAGAAGCTAGTAAATATTACTGAAAAACGTGTGCAACGTGAAGTCGACAAGTATATCGTCTCGTGTGCTCTCTCGCATCATATACACAGAACGAAGGATCTCATATTGCAAGCTAAAGCGCAAAGCAACTATATAGTTTCGTGAAGCAAGTTCCCGACGACCCGGTCTTCTTGGTGTTTTTGTTTGTTGTTGAGCTATTAAATCAAGCGTTGTTTCACAGAGTGTCAACCTTCCTTAAAATACATATATATATATGAGAGAGAGAAAGAGAGTGTGTGTGCATTGTATACTAATAAATATAATACAACACAAAATTATATTCAACATTGAAAAAATTTACTATTGGTTTGGCACAACATAAAACTTATTGCTGATGCTGATTTTATATAGACGAGCAACATTCTTGCTGCACTTGAAAGTTGTTGCCCTTTTCCCAATTTAATATAATTCAGATTAACGATTATTGCATTATTGTCATTGTTGCAAAAGTACACACAAGTTTTTGACTCCACTTCCAACTTCCCAAAAGAGAAAAAGGACCCATCACATCTTACCCATCATTGTTTACTCTTTCCTTCAAGTGGAACATCATAATATATATAAGAAAAGTATAGCACCTGAGAAAACTTAAATTTTAATTCCTTAATCCTAATAACATACATCAAGTCTCTTATTTGGAGCAAAAAGTTTAAGGGATAATAATCAAAAGAATGTTTACTTTGGGCAATAAGAATATTATCATCATTGGAATTTGACAAGGGAGATTGAGAGAGAGAGAGAGGTGAAGAAATTGGTGTTGAAGAATAAGGGACAATAAAGAGAACCTCTCATTTTCTCAGGTTTTGGCTTTCCCAAAGAAGTGGTGTCGAGTGAAATTGCAGCAATAAAAGTGAGGAAAAAATAATAAAATTTGACAAGTCAATATAAAAGTTGTAAATTTTGGAGTAACAAGGAAGGAGGAGTGTCATAAAGGAATTTGATGCTAAGGTCAACAAAAGGGTTTCTTGAAAAATAGAGTGTCAAGTCTCAAAATTTTTTTTCTCTCCAAAAATTGGTTGGTTGTTTGGTGATTGTCACTAGTCCAGAGTGAGTCTGTCAGAATATTATTGAAATTTTGTACTTATCAAAAAAATACATAAATTTGTAGGAATAATTTGTGAACAACATTTACATTATATATTTTTTACAGTGAACAATAATTTTACTCTACAAACAAAGTGTTTTAGTGCTCATATATATATTTATGTAACAAATAATTTCAATATCTCACCTGCCGACACATACCAACCACTTTAAAAGCCGGTTCAAGTTTATACTTATTCAACAGTCTCTCATGTTCACATGTGCAATATTTATCAGGAGCAATCTTAGTGTCATAAGGATTTGAGTGTGCTTGAGGAAGCAGCAACGTGCTTCGTTCGTTTGTGATTTAGTGCAGTTTGGATTGAGGATCTCTTATTTTTAGGTGCCCCATCACTGGGCTTATTGAATCATCATGGCCCAGTCACGGGTAAGTTGATAATGTTTTATGTAAATTTTTTCCTTATTTAAAAAGTTCTTCTTAAAACCTTAGGAAACAAGTCTAAAAACAAACACTATTCAATTCAAAATCATCCTAAAAAAATTTACATGAAAGTGTTTCCGCAACTTGTCACTTTGGAGTGGATCTGTTGTGTCAGATCATGTGAAACTTTTCAAGTGTACTTCAACAACCCCTTTTTTACACAGTGTGTTTGTGTGCTAATGTTGACATATATGTCGCTTACTAACGATCACCCTGTGGGTTTTTAAGGGTCACTCCAAATTTGAGTAAAATCTAAAAAAGGATACATATTCCTGCATGAAAAGTATATATAGGGGCTCAGACTTAGGACTAACTGCTTCATTTGAAGATAGATGGACACTTGTACACTTTGAATGGTTTAGGTTCCCTGTTTCTAATGATGGGATGTAGATATAGAGATTTATCGTTTGATTATAGACATTTATATATACCCTGTCATGTCATGCAATGCAAAAACCTTTTTTTTACAATGTCCTGTCATAACATATCTAACAGGATGAAAACTGCATACAAAAATTTACTACATTGATGTTGACAAGAATGATATATATAAAAAAGGGGGCATATGTGGATAGAGTAAATTGTATAATAGTTTGATTTTGATTGTTGCAATATTTTTATCATTTTGGCGATGACGATACAAAACGAGCAGAGGACAAAAAGGCAAAGGGATCTCTCTTTTATCCTTTTTTCCTTCAATGTAATATATTACTATTATCGTAAGGTCGGCACACCAAAAACTATCTTGTTGGGGTCTTGATGGGCAATGTGAACTATATGGGTAGGCTGCCGCTACATTGTACTTAGGAAACTTTTAGGTTGTACAAAGCTATATAGCTATAGAGTACAATATATTATTGCACTACATTTTCGTGTCATTCTCAATTACAAAACGATCTGTTTCGCTCTTTTCCTCCTTGTTTTGTTTGGCGTGCGTGTTTATAGTGAAACTGACCATAATTTATATTATGCGTTTCGGTCGTGTCACACAGTCGATTTGTTAAAAATTATTGGTGCTTTTATGACGATTGTGGTGTAGTATGGTGGAGAGGTTCAAATTCATAATTTCTGGGTTAAGTCTGGATTTGCATTGAGCTCATTGAGGTAGGCCCTTGACCTTGCAAGGAAACTCTTTCATTTTCATAAACTATGCGTGAAAAATGTTGTTTCAATTCTTTTTCGCATAAATCACGTTCTTTCATTTGGAAACGAGGATATCACATCACACAAGTGCATAAAACGTACAAAAAAGTTATGCGTTACTTAGTCTTTTATAGCCCACATCACATTCATCTTTCCAATAAGATGTTCTTAACACTGCGCTCCACTCTACTGTTGTCATCATCAGTCAGCAATTGCCGGAGGAATGAGTTATGCTGTGTCTCTCCAACAAGTTTGTTTACTTCACCCCAAGAAAAGATTTACGTGCGGATGATGCACTATCGTATGCAATGCACAAGCCTTTTGCGCTCATACTAGTTACACAAGATGCATTTATCGATACTTATTATGCTGTTGCAATAAATGCAAATTCATGCATTATACCTCAATTTATTTGCTTTAAATTTGTTTTCATTTTTTACCAATATTTCAATAAAATTATTTTTTCACGCGGACACACACGGAAGATTTGCGAAAGACGCGAAGATGATAAATAATTTGTATATTTTTGAGGTATATGATGATAAAATGATGACGATGGTGGTGGTAGTGAGTAAAACATGAGCTCTGACGAGAGAAGTTGGTTGTTGTTTTTATCGCTAGCTTTTTCAATATATTCATATTTGACCCATGATGACACTTGGTGACATTTAACCAACTGAGATTAGTGCGATTACCAGTCAACACGTATACACAGAGTATAATTTATTCGCTTTTCCTTTTGACAGTTCATAATATCCTTCGCTATAGCCTAACTATTAACTACATAAAACTACTCATTCGCGAAATTCAAGTTTTATAACGTAGGCTTTAACATTTTTTTTGCTAGTCTATAGTGGTAGACGGGTGTTCCACAAATTCACATGCACAAATCATGCGGTTTTTATGGGCAAAGTGAGCACATAACAAAATGCAAGTGCGCCACTCTCTCAGTCTCTCACTACTGGAACATTTATTCCACTTTGTTAAAATATTTATGAGTTTGCTGAAAATTAGCTTCGGCTATTTACCAAGTTGAGTGTTTAAATGCGTGAGCGCATGAAAATTATAGCGTTTATTTTGCAAAACGCTGTAATTATATGCATTTAGAGACATAAAACCACAAGCATTTAGGAGGAGAATGGAGTTAGACTAGGTCTGTGTGAAGACAAGAGCATTTATTTCAGCAATAAATAAAAATCAAATTTTATTCGCTGGCTTCCACAATCACAAGTACATATAGCACATTTCATGCTTGCATGTTTGATGAAGTAGCTTGTGCACACCTTTTAGCCAACTGCGGTAGTGGGTTGCCTGTCTTGTAATCTCACACCAATTTCAACCGTATCCCAATACATCACTTTTTAAAAATCCATTAGAAAAACAAAGTTTCTTATTGCAATGCCGCGCAGAGTGCTATATTGATGATGATGATGATACGTAATACGTGCCATTGTGTTAAGTAGGAAGGTATGCCATACCACAACTAACGACGAATATTGAACCCGTTCAAAGAGACACAGTGAAAAAGGCGAATCGCATTCAACTTTAATTTATGCTATTCCATGCATGCTCTTATATGTGCCTTTCTGCACTTGCATATTATCATCCCTATCTCACATGTCTTTGCATAGGTTTGCATAAAGTAGGACTATTTAAGATAGACGCAATCACTGTGGATAAAAAGTTTGAATGTGTATGTGTGCATATTACATAAAGTATGGCACCCAAAGTGATTTAATTTATTGCTTTCTCATCTTTCAACCAAGTACATCAGCTACTTCATCATGGACATTGATCAAAAATTTTATGTTGAAGAAGTAGCTTAGGTTTTGTATGGTTCAATGATTTTAATGAATAACATATGCTTTACTTATAGCCGTTATAAGTGTGTGAGTGTGTGGGAATATGTATGAAATAAATTAAATGAAAATTTATTGAAATGAATTATAATTGACTTCTCACTACACACACATAGATATATTAGTGCATAACATGTTATCAACACTTTTATAGAGTAAACATGGAAAAATCATTTGATTCATTTCTCCAAAAAAAATTATCACACAGTTTTTTAAAAAAGAACACGACGAGAATGTTGAAATCAGAGTGTACATGAATGTTTTTGCGCCATGTCGTCGTATCGTCATCAATAAGTTTTATGTAGTTGAACGAAACGAAACGAACGATTAAGTTTTAGTGTAATGGTTTGGATGATGAATTAGGAAGAAATTGGAGCGTAATCTGAGAATGGTGCATATATGAGACAGATTGTGACAAGAGACAGATTTGAGAATGTTGTAAGGTGACAGGTCAGTTGGGTCAAATGGTTTGACGTTTTTTCTTGCACTTAATCAATATTATGTTTATCAGTTCCTAAACTCAAGTTACACAAGACAAGTCAAAGTCAAGTAATTCCAATACACACACACTGTATTTATTTTGCTATGATTCTGTACTCAAAACATGGGTTTTATGCTTAAATTATTTACATTTTGGCTTTAGTATGATAAACAATGTTTATTGTTATCACTCAAAAAAATGAGCATTTTTTATTCAAACGCATACTTTTATGCGACGCCATTGACACTGCATGAGGTTGACTAGTGGCTAGACGATCTAATACCTAGGAGTTTTTTTTGTATATGATATGAATGCAGGTAAAACTTAAAAAACAAAGGGCTGCTATAGAGCCGTAGGTAGACTTAAAGCTACCTTCAGCCTCCTGTGGTGTTGGACTTAACCTTTTTGTTCCATTTGACATTGTGACAAAAGGCACATAGAAAAAATCAGCATGGATAACTATTTTTGCTTTATTGGTGTAGACAGGTAGAAAGAGCAACAATTGCCCACTAGCTGCGCTCAGACTGCAAAGAATTTCGTTATTATATCCATCCTTTTTTGACTTATTAGTTTAAAGGCTCTTGTTTGTTTTTCCGGTTGAAGACGTTTTGTGCCTTGGCATTAATTCATTAAGAGGACAAACTTTGT